>JAKSZP010002359.1:0-13700 GCA_022478985.1 Massospora cicadina | reverse complement strand
TGTTAAATTTAGATCCTTTAATTGCATATCAAACCATAATTGCAATGGGATTGGTTCAATCAATAGCTTAACTTACCTTTGTTGCGATTATATTAAGCCAATTAATCTTGTAAGTAGATTGTCTATAGCTCTTCAGTTCCTAGCGTGGTGGTGCACAGTGCACAGAACCAACGACATGAAGCTAGCTGTTAATACAAAAGTCGTTAGAGCCCAGCAGAGGGTGCTTAAAATAGAATTATTCAGGACGAATATTGTTATCATGAGAGGTAGAAACCAAAAGGGAGCAATGAGGTGCACAGAGTGGTAAGGTATAGGTGCCCTAGGTTGGAGGGAATTTGGGTGGCCCAATGGTTCATGGGATGATAGATTTAGCGATGTTAAAATTAAGTGGTAAACGTTGCGTGAGACCTCCATGAAGAGGTCCACGCACAGGATTGTCCAAGATAACATAAATAGAAAACGGTGTACTTAGCAAAGGGTTTATTAGTAGGGTAAAGTTGACCAACAGTGGAGATTGGTCTCAACATGAGAAATATAAATGAATATGAAGAAACAATCAATTGGAGGAAGTGGGTCCAAGCCAAGGCGCGCCAATAGGCGCACACTTCCACTGTGCTCACACTGTAGCTGGTAATTGACAGAGCTTGGGTAATTGATTGTAAGAGCGGCTGACCTGAGCTGGAAATTTTGAAAACTGAATGGGTTTCAAGGATCCATTCTCCTATAAACTGAAGCAAACCATGTTCCTCCATTACAAAGCTAGTTTGTTTTAACTCTCCTGCTCTCATACAGGACCAAACTTCACTTGCATCTATAGGACCAACTTGGGCATATTTTGCCTTCGCCCAGCGTTGGTCTATGGTATGCTTGAGGTCATGGAGGCCTGCTAACACACCTTCTTGGCCTCCCTGCATGCAACTTTGTCTCTCACGTTGGTCTCAAGGATGATGTCATTTTTAACCATGATATTACCCTCTCCTCCTTTTTAGGCTCCACCCCCCTCCAGGGGCTTGTGCCAGGGAAAAGTTCTTATTGACTGGGGCCAACTTCATTGTGGCAACGGTTTGCTTTGGTTGAGATCTGGTGGCCTGGGGGAAACGCTTGTGGAAAGCTTCAATCAAGTCTTGGGCATGCGCACAGTCATGTGCTGGTACCCATTTGTTCTCTGCAGCGTCAAAACCCTTCCATGATACCAGGTACTCAAGTATTTTCTTTACTCTGCGGTAGTCTACTATTTTCTACACTTCCCATTATGGCACCCCATCCACAAGATAAGCCTCAGGAGACTCTGGTAGTGGGCCTCAAACAATGTCACTTTGCTTTCATGAAAGATGGAAAAGATCTGAAATGAAGTGGGAAGATCTAACAGGTATGAGGCATGGCCCACCTTTCTAACCACGTGATAAGGGCAAATCCTCTTTGGTCCAAGCTTTTTGGATTGCTGCTTGATATGGATATTACAAGAATCAAGCATCATGAGATCCCCTTCTTTGTATTCTGGACCCACTCAACACTTACCATAAGTGTTCTCCTTATATACATGCATTGCCATCTCCCACTCGTGGAAACCCCCTGGTGCACTTTCTTGATAGTCTTGGCAAAGTATACCACCACTTCAACTTTAGATCCACAGCTGGGCTCCATGTTAAAGGTAGAGTTAGAACCATGGTTGGCAAAAAATGGGGAACAACTGATCAAAGAATGCAAAGTGTTGTAGCTAAATCGGCCATAGGAAGGTGAGAAACCCAATATGAATGATCCGCGGCGGTGTAACACTGCAGGAACTGTTCTAAGCACTGGTTCACTCATTCAGTATGCCCATCTGTTTGGGGGTGATAAGCAGTTGAACGGCAGGGGCGATCTTAAGAGCCTTACACAACTCTTCCCAAAAGACGGAGGTAAACTGGAGTCCCCAGTCACTAATAAATTCTTAAAGACCTTATGAAGCGCAAACATATGAGTGACGAAGAGCCTAGCCATCTAAGCCGCAGTTATTGTTATTCTGAAAGGAATGAAGTGGGCGAACTACATAAAACGGTCCATCACCACCATGATGGCATCAGAAACAGGTAATTCATCAATGAAATTCACTGATAGGGAAGTCCAGGGCCTTTCAGCCTTTTGGACTGGTACTAACAAAAAATGCTAAAGGTTGACAATTTGGTTTCATTTGATTGCAGATCAGGCACTATTTACAATACCGTCCCACCTGAGCAGGTAAGCCCTTCCAATTGTATGTGCGTTTAATTAACTCCATGGTCTTCGCTTTTTCAGGATGACCAACGGTGATTCCATCATAATGGTCCCAAATGATCTCCAGGTGAAGTGGTCCAGCTGGAATCCATAGGCGCCCCTGAAAACACACCATCTCATCCTTTACATGACAACCCCTGGTGGAATCAGCCTGATTCAGAGCGCTCTTGGCATGTATCATAATATATTTGGCTGACAACAACTGATAAAGGCTACATTCTGAACATGCTGTACTCCTCCACATTTTCCAGAGGAGAGAGTGCTGGCCTTTTGGCTGGGGGAGAGGGAAGTTGAGGCACAATCTTATCTGGCGGAATCATCAACTAGGTGTTATGAACCTCTACCTCCTTTGGATCAGGAGCTAAAACAGGGTTGCAACTCAAAGCATCCGCCAACCCATTCTCCTTACCATTAGTGAACTCATAAGAAATAAAAATTGTACAAGGGTCTCATGCCAATGGGTCTGCTGTGGAGTTAAGATATGAGTAGTGCGGTAGTACAGTAAGGCATGGTGATCTGTATGTACCCAGAAAGGTTGGGAAGAGCCATGCAAGTGGTGACGCCAACAAGTCAGCGCCTCCACCACTGCTAGTAACTCTTTGTCATAAATGGCATAATTTAATTCAGGCAAAGACATTTTCCTGTAAAAATATCCCACAGGATGCTCTATTCCATCTTCGCCTACTTGTAACAAGGCAGCCGCTATTGCAAAGTTGGAGGAATCAGTAGACACAATGAACTCCTTATCAGGATCTACATGGCAAAGGACGGACGTGGACAACAGAATGCACTTTACTGCTTTGAAAGCATCCTTCAAAACGGGGGACCATTGAAGCACTTTTGCACCACTAGCCTTATACAAGGGCGCTGCCACCTCAGAAAAATTGGGATTGAACTTCTTGAGGAACATATACTTCCCAAAAACTCCATAATTCCTTAACTGAAGTGGAGGTGGGCCACTCACAAATTGCCTTCTCCTTGTCTGGAGTTATCATATATCCTTGGTCAAACATGACGTTGCCCAGAAAAGTGACCTGAGACTAGAAAAATTCACATTTACTGACCTTTAGCGTAAGATGGGCTGCCCTTAACCTCTCTACCACTTTCCAGAGGTGTACTGCATGGGACTCATGATCAGAGGAAAACACCAGAATATCATTCATATAGGCGACCGCGCATGCCCCGTCATGTCCCCCAACGCTGCATCAATGCGTCTTTGGAAGATAGCAGGGGCATCCTTAAGCCCAAAGGGCATGACCCAAAACTGTGAAATCTCTTCTTTGGTACAGAATGTGGTTAATCATTCCTGTCCCTTATTAATCCAGATCTGATTTAACGAATTGAGGCAATCCAGTTTGGAAAAGACTTTCGCCTTGTCTACAAAGTGCGCAATTTGAGAATCCAAATGGATGGGATGAAGGTCTGGTACAGTAACATTGTTTAGGTTCCCATAATCTACACAAGGGCATAAAGTTTCATCGGCCTTCTCCACAAAGAGAAGTGGGGAGCATACTGGGGAGGTACGCTGAAAAATTGCGCCTTTGGCTAACTGCTCCTTAACCCACACAACTAAAGCCTCCTCCCAAATAGTCAATGGGTAAATGGAGGAAGATATATACACCAGATCCACAGTGAGCTTGAACTCACAGTCAAACTCAAAATGATCAGGTAGTGCGTTGGCTGAAGCTGCATCAAATGAAGATTTACTCCTCCAAACAGGAAGGTATGGAAACCTCCACAGAGGGCTTCAGCAATGGGGCAAGACTAAGAATGTGAATATTGGGCCAGTGGGGTAAATCGCTCTGAAAGTTGGCTTCAGCCAAAGGGACCACCAACTTTTGACCATTCTTTAAAGTGAGAGATAGAGTATTTTCCTTCAAGTTAGTACTGACATTAAACCTTCTCCACCACTCTACACCCAAAATAATGAGGTACATGAGGTTTTTCATAGCTTGAAAGTGGTCAGATAAATGATGATTACCAAAAAAATAGTCCACTAAACCCTGAATTTTCAGCGTGGGAATACCTTGGGAAGTCCCTCCCCTAACAATATCATCTGGCAAGTAACTCAGCTCAAGGTAGTCGGTTTGTTCTTGATCAATAAAATTCTCATAGGCTCCAGTATCCACCAAAGTAATGGTGTTGAATTTCTTTAAAGTGGAGGAAAGGGTAGCAGTCAGTAGAAAATACCCCAAATGGTCTTTATTTAAAGAATAAAACGCCAGTACTTCACTAAAAACCTCTTCATCTGGCATTAACATGTCACCCTGGCTTGTTTTTGAATCAAAGAATGGAGAGGGATATTTGGCCACTCTTACTACTGAGGCCGCATACCCTACAATATCTTCAGCATGGTCATAAACATTTTATATTGTAAATGCAGTTCCTTTTCAACCTCCTGAGTGCTGCAGATCATGGAAGAGGTCAAATGGGGGTTTTCTTGGGTAATTTGGTACACAGGAGTAGGTTCCATATCTGAGCCATAAGAGAGCAATTATGGTTCAAAGTATATATGGTGTTTTCATTATAAAACGCATTTTTAGATGTGAATGACCCTATTCCCATAACAGCAACAGATGCCTGACTTTATCCAAGGCCATCACCCCAGGCCCATCTTCAAAGATGCCGCCTGCATTGTCTGAACGTGCTGCCAAAGTAACCCCATTTATTTAAATTATTTTATAAATTTTTGGCGGAAAGTCAGTGAATCACAACTTCTGGACCATGAAGCATCCATATTCACTGGGTATGAGCAAGAAGGGTGGGTACTTTCCAGTTGGAGTCAGCCAAAATAATTCTGAGATGCTACAATCTTCAGGAAAAAGATAAAACAGCAAAGCAGCTGACCACAGGCGAAGCCCACAGCTGGCACACACTGTTTACACTTTATGAAAGTCCCACACGAAAAAAGTTTTTGCATGTAAAAGAAAGTGGTTGGTTGACTAATGTAAGGAGAGTGTCTATAACTCTCATGCTCCCAGCGTGGTAGTGCACTGTGCACATGGTCAACGCTAGGGAATTAGTCAATAGTAAAAACGTTACTAGAGCCCAGCAGAGGGTGCTTAAGTAATAATAACTTAGGGAAAGTAGTGTTATTGTTAGAGTGAGTAACCAGACATAAGCAACTTGTTGCAATAAGTAGTAAGATATAGGCGTCCTAGGTTGGAGGGAACTTGGGCGGCCCAACGGTGCACAAGTGAGTATTTTAATTAAAATAAAATTAAAATGTTAACGTAGCACAAGGCCTCTATGAAGAGGTCATGCATTGTAAAGTCCAAGATAACATATATATGGAAACGGTGTACTTGGCAAAGGGTTTATTAGTAGGGTAAAGTTGACCAACAGTGGAGATTGGTCTCAACATGAGAAATATAAATGAATATGAAGAAACAATCAATTGGAGGAAGTGGGTCCAAGCCAAGGCGCGCCAATAGGCGCACACTTCCATTGTGCTCACACTGTAGCTGGTAATTGACAGAGCTTGGGTAATTGATTGTAAGAGCGGCTGACCTGAGCTGGAAATTTTGAAAACTGAATGGGTTTCAAGGATCCATTCTCCTATAAACTGAAGCAAACCATGTTCCTCCATTACAAAGCTAGTTTGTTTTAACGCTCCTGCTCTCATACAGGACCAGACTTTGCTTGCATCCATAGGATCAACTTGGGCATGCTTTGCCTTCATTCAGCATTGATCTATGGTATGCTTGAGGTCAGGGAGGCCTGGTAACTTCACCTTATTGGCCTTCCTGCATGCAGCTTTCTCTCTCACGTTGGCTTAAGGATAATGTCATTTTCCAACCATGACAAGGATTGTCGAGAACTGGCTTCCACTCCCCTTCATACAAAGTGTATTCAAAAAGTTCTGGGACTAACGTTTTAAAGACACAACTTTACAAATAAATAAACTTTTTTATCATAATTTAAAAATACAACCTTTCCCTCTCTATACATATTTATATTGCTAAAACAATTGTTAAAAGGTATGCACATAGTTCCTATTTTGTATAACCATGTTTAAACCAGCTGTCACATTCTTCTGAGTTATCTCTACTTTATCAAAAGGTGAACCTTCAATGCCACCTTCAGATTATATTTTCCACACTATTCACCAGATTTGGCTCTGTCTGACTTCTTTCTGTTTTTTAATCTGAAGGTGGCACTGAAGGTTCATCCTTTTGTAAAGTAGAGATAACTCAGAAGAATGTGACAGCTGGTTTAAACATGGTTATACAAAATAGGAACTATGCGCATACCTTTTAACAATTGTTTTAGCAATATAAATATGTATAGAGAGGGAAAGGTTGTATGTTAAATTATGATAATAGAAAGTTTATTTAATTGTAAAGTTGTGTCTTTAAAACGTTAGTCCCAGAAATTTTTTAATGCACTGGTTATATGTCAACATGAAATTAAAAATATGCCTTCTTATCAGCAAAGATGCGCTGAAAAGCTCATGCAACCCCCCATTCGACACTGTCAGGGTTAATGGGAATACCTGACTTGACGTTCTCATTCAGTACTCAGATTTAGGTCTGTCAGGAAGTTGATATGACTGGATTATATGCTACCCATACTGGCAGATCAGAGGGGGATTTGAGACAAGTTTCAAGATTTATGAAAAAGGTATACAAATTATAATCAATCAAAATGATGACCATTTGGCATATCGAGGGGAATTACGTTTAGATTTGATATAGTTGAGAGCTTCTAGAAATGGAAAGATGAATAGAAGACTACCAAGCTGAGGATGCATCCATCTTGGGGAACTGAGATATAAAGAGTCACATGGAGGATTGAAGAGGAGGTCTTTTTCTGGTATTAGGTGATTGCAAATAAGTCTGCAATTTGTATTGAATAATAAAGGTCAAAATAAGGGGCGACAGCTCCATATATAGCTTATCAAGTTTCATTAAAGTTGACAATCTTCATATCATCCAATTTGGTTGTTCAGTGTCTAATACCCTGTAAAAACTGACTAGGCAGAATCAAGCCTATATGCTGAGAAATAACAGTGGTGCTCAATAAAGAGGGCCACTGGTCAACTGTAGTTTGACGCTATGTTATTATGATAAGCCCTCATTTGTTCCAACAAAATTTGATTTGATTCCACGTGTGTTATGCTGAAGAAGCACGGGAAGCACCTAACAATGAACCAGTATTATTTACTGAAACTGAACTGGGGGATGATGAAGTTATGATCAATCTGCAATTAGAAAACTGCTCTGAGCTGACAACTGACCAACAAGGATGCTCCACGAATGTGACTCCTCAGCAGCTGCAGGATATTATGGAATGGCTGTTGTACAGGTATTGACTATATAAAGATGAGACGGGGAATACGTCCTGAGTTTGTTTTATAACCAATGATACCAAGAAAATTGCTATGCCCTGTACATGTCTTATCTGAGGGACATGACCACAACGGGTTGGCTCGCCGCCTGGGTACCCATGGAGTCAGGGAGTATCTAGTCGCTTATGTGCAACCATCTATTCACCAGCTACTGCATGTGCTGGCTCGCCACAATATAGAAATTGGAGATGTATTACAGTTTGCTCAAGCACAACAAAACGATACTCACTTCCTGCTTGACCGCCTTAATTGCTCATTTTTGGAGGTACAAGGGGCGCTGGTTCAGATGTACCATTGTGTTGGGGACGCCTGCCATCAATTGGACATTTTTGGTACCACAGTTAAATATAAAAATTACTTCAGGTAATAGGAGAACTGTTGGATTGACATGGTCTATTGGCAGAGTGGATTCAGGATGTAACAACATTGAGAAATAATACTAAGTGCTTTATGACAGATCTAGCCAAATGGTCGGAAGCTCTTGAAGCCATGATTTCTCAGCCTAAGAAAAAAAATGACACTGATGGAATGGCAAGTGGCATATCAAGTCAGTTCCTTATCAGCTGAATTAACCCAACTTCATATTGAATGGAGTATCCAGCAAACAACAGATAACACACTTATTCTTTGGTAGACGTCTCCTGAATATCTCCAGCTATTCTGTCAGGTTACACAACTGAGGTTGTTAGCCAGGATGAACGCTGTCAATCCTTCCCTCTTCTGATTGGTGAGACAAGAGAGTATGTGGACATGCAAGGGTGGCTTGATAGCCTTTGACAGGCCAACGAGGAACTGGTATGGGTACAAGCCTCCCTCCTTAACCAAATAACTGATGCTAATCAACAAGCGGATAATGCTAGCTGGCAGCATGCACACATGCAAAACATAATTGAAGATGTCCTCTCATGACTATGAGCTGTGGAGCAGAAACTGAATGTTGAGCGGGAATTCCATCAGGAGTTGCAACATCAGTATGAAGCACTGAAACAGGAATCCCAGGATGGATGATGTAGATGCTATTTGGTTAAGTCGGAGCAGTTGATCAATGAACATTTCACGGAGCTTGCTGGAACTGGGGAAAGTGGTGCAGTTAGTGGCAATTTGGGGGAAGAATGCTATGGATCAGCAAATGAATATCCCTTGGGCGTTGCGATGGACCCCCCGCATGACACTACTTCTTCTGAGTCATTTTTGATGGGTTTGAGTCTGTCCAGCCAGCCATATGATAATGCACAAAGGGGTGGTTCCCTTAATTGCTCAGGAACCAATTCGCCTGCTCCTTGTGGCAGGAACCTGGAGCAATACAAAGTTGTTCAAATCGAAAAATTACATCCTTTACAGTCATGATAGGAATCTACATGGTTATTTTAAGCGTTTCAAATTTGCCATGGAAGGGGCTTCTGATCAATGGAAAGCGAAACTGTTGCTGTCCACTCTAGATGTGGAAAGCGCTAATTGAGTTACCTGCTATCTTCCAAATAGCTCTGTATCCTACAAAGAAGTTAGAGCAATTGTTCTTCAGCTATTTGGGGGCGCTATTAAGATGTCCCAACGGAAAGCTGACTTCATAAACTATACAGTTGCACCAAAATGAGACCCTGTTAGAATTTGCTGAATATTTCTCAGCGGAAGCACATGTACTACTCAGAGCTAACATTTTATCCACCAAGGATGTCAGTATAGTGATGACAGCGGCCATCAAACCATATTGGAAACTATATAACTCTATGTCTCACGTTTTGGATGGAGATGCCAGACTTATCCAAATTGTGAACACCTTATGATGACTCTCCGACATGATCAGTACCCCCAATGTAGCCCAAAAACTCTGCTGTCTCCGCTCCAAACTCTTCAGGATATGGGCTGCAACGACTGGGTTATCAGCTGCTGGAACATATTTGTCCCTCATATGGATCAGCGGACCCCTTTTGGCCTATGTACACTCTGTCAGTTCATCCATGACCCTGGAACCATACCATCAACTTCTGAACTGGTCCTTCCGCTGCAAGCTATACATGTGAACCTTTTATGAATAATTGCTTCCAGTGCGGATGAAGAGGGCATTACACAGATAATTGCCCTAGAAAACCACAAGTGTATTCAATGCCAAAAAAGAAAATTGATCAGGGAAAAGCTCAAGTGGAGTAGAGATGGGATGCTCTACCTCCACTAAGTCCAATTCATTTATCCCTAACAATTCCCAATAATCTCTTCAGGTAGGATTCAGAACTCAATTGGATGATCTGTTATACCAACAGCTTCCATTGGATACCCCTGCCTCCACTTCTGAAAGTAAAACTCACCCCCAAGCCCCGAGTTCCACTAGGATGTGCAGAAGCCATATGTGTGGCAGATCCTGGAACAGACTGGCACAAGCAATGTGGATCCCTTGATGGACGTCACTTCTTTAGTAGGGGTTAATGTAGCCATTACAGTGGAGAAAATCACTAGCAAGTATCCTCAGATTGGCAAGGGCATTTCCTCCTTTTTGAGTAACACAAAGCCCTTGGATGTACATGTAATAAACACTAATGGTTCTTCTTACTCCAAAGTCACTTACTGCAACATTTTTGTTCAAAACACAAAAAGCTCCACTATCATAGACATAGGAGCCCCTGTAAACATAGTCTCTACCCAGTTGGTGGCTAAGCTTCTGTTGAAACTGGATGTGGACCATCGAGTAGTATATGGGACCATGGAAACACATAGCACTATGTCTGAAGAAGCATATAGCTTATTGCCTTTACAATTTGGTCAGTCTGAGCTTCCACTCCGGCGGTGGTCTTGCAAAATAACAACTACAACATGTTAATCAGCGCAGCATTTATGAAAAAATTTGGTGTTGTGATAAATATGGAAGAGGATACTCTTACTATTTTAGGCCAACAGATCCTTGTTTATTTTACTTCTTGTGGAATCCCAACAGATCCATTCTGCTCTAGTCAAATCAATCTAGCGTACAGCAATGGAGTAATTCCTGTTTGTTATCAATGACTGAAGCAGCAGACCAGGGCCCTCCCCAACCAGATTTATGAGTACAAAAGGATCCCGCTTCAGGCAGCAAGCGCTTTGAGACTACCATCTGGACATCAGTGCATAGTAGGTACTGAGCTTGAGATTGGTGTCCCTAAAGGGCTTTAGGGAGAAATTATTGCGCCTCACCAGCACTCGCGGCTTGAACCACATGTGGCTCCAGGGTTACTGCTACCTGGGAATGGGGAGGTGAAAGTGCTGCTAGAAAACTTACAGAAGGAGACAATAGCTATCCAGCGGCACCAAGTGGTGGCTTAACTAATCTTAGTTCCTATAGGAAGTTCGCCATATTCATAATTTTGGCTCATGGGAGGATTTTGGACTACTGGCAAGCTCATCATTCAACATATTGACTGTGGTTCTGCGGGAAATGCTTATGGGATTATTGGAAGAACAGCAAGATAAGGCTATGGCGTTGTTTGAAAAGTATCAAGATATATTTGCACATGATGATCATGATTTGGGGTGCGCTCAAGGGGTGGTACATCAGATACATATGGGGTATCACCCTCCCATTTGATCACAACCTATTAGACATTCAAAAGCAGCAAAAGAGGTTTTCTCCGATGAGGTGGATAAACTTTTTTATGCAAGGAATGCTAGAGCCATCAAACATTCCGTGGGCATCACCATTGCTCATTGTAAAGAAAAAAATGGCTTGAATCAAGTGGTTATTAACTATCACAATACAATAAGTAACAAAGAAGGATTCCTACCCTCTTCTGTGGGTTGATGACGTGTTAGACCAATTGGGTGGGGCAAATTATTTTTCCACCATGGAACTGATCTCAGGGTACTGGCGGATCAAATTGCCATCAGAGGAATAGGAGAAATGCACTATCATCACTTTGAGAGGGTTATTCCAGCTGACTCACATTCCACAAGGGTTGTGCAATGCCCTGGCTATGTTCCAGCATGCTATGGATACGATTTTAGGTGATTTAAAGCTGTCCTGCATCTTAGTTTACCTCGATGACATCAATGTGTTCTCATGGACATTTACAGAGCACCTCACATACTTGGAACAAGTGTTTCAGTGCCTTGATGCCACAAATATCAAAATTAAGCCTCAAAAAGTGCCATTTCTTTAAAGAAAAATTAGAAATATCTCAGGTTCATCATTGTTGGAATTTTTGCCCATATTCCCAGACTGCTAGATTACCTGGTGTTGCTAGGGAAAATTCCCTAAGGTGAAGTGAATCAGAAATCATTTGCCTGAGTTTTGGATGAACATATTTGGGGGATTTTGGGATATTCACCTGGTCATATCCATCAAGGATTGATCTAAATGAATACCTAAGATCTCATCAGGCGGAGTGGCTGACGAAATAGGGGCATCTGATAGTAATTAACTATCAGGTGTACCAATTGGGATCGTCAGGTTTCATCACTGACTGATTGGGAATGAATAGTGAGTTGCAAGGCGAGTGATGCCGCCTGCAACTAGCAAATTGATCAGTTGGTGAAGTGACCTGCCATAATTGGTAATAAGTCCCATTACCTAAGCAGGTCGCTAGCCAATTATGATTGGTTCACTTGTATTGAGAGGAAAACGTTAGGGACACATTTTCCGGCTCTTTCCATTTGAGGTCTTGAGGATGTCCAATAATGGAATCCTAGCCAGGATGGGGAAGACCATTGCTGCTGAGATGAAGAAGGGTGATTCAACAGCAATGGCTGCCATTTCATCGAAGAGGTGTCAACCAAGGGTTAGACAGCTAAATCCCCTACTATATAATTCCCTAGGATTTACTATAATAAAAAACCATCATTTAGTAAAACATTATTTTCTACAGTTATATTGTCAGTTTGGTGTATAGTTAGACTATCAGCTTCCATTGTGTCATTCCATCTCAAGGATATTATTGCAGAAGGCAATAATTGAAACTCTCAGAGAGAAGAGTAAAGATCTGAGTGGGGGTCTAGAGATGAAGGAACCACAATCAGGGATAGCTGCCAGACTGTGTGTTGGGCCAAGAGAGACTGTCACTGTGGTATCTTAATGAATATCGGGTGGACAGGAATATAGGGAACTAATCCCTATGAGTACAACTTACAGAGTATTTAATTGGAAGTACTGGCTGAAGCGTTAGGCCTAGTAATAGTTCAATCTTAACTATGGATAATAGTCTTCATACTATTATCAATTAACACATTCTATACAACGTGACAAAATACATGAGGAAATCAAACCTGTTCAGTAAAAAGTTACTGGGTTAATAATTGATAATCAGTCCTTAAGTAAATTTTTACAAGTTGGTGCTCACTACAGGGGTAGTTGAGTAAAAAATCTACTATAATGTTGTATAAAGAAGAAATGCGCAAGCTGTGAACCAAGATTGCCACTGTGAATCAGAATGCCTTAAACTCAGCAGACCATTGGGAGTTTGTGGCCTTGGAAGAATGAGTCATCAAGCTGGAGGAAGAAGTAGAAAATGTAGCCAACTTTGGGAATGAGTTACTCGGCAAAGTAAACTCATTGAAGAAGAAAGAAGGAGACCTCATTTGAAAGGTCCTATTCCTGAAAATGGAGCAAGAAGTGGATCGCGTTCATTTAAGAAATTTTGGTGCAGATATCAAGAAATTGATAAAAGAAGTGGAGGATTTGAAAGCTCACAGATGTGCTTGTGAGCCTGATATAGCCAGTGATGCCAAAGAGAGAAGTCCTTGCACAATACTTGGGAAATTGAATACCCCAAGAAATATGCCACCCACCTTTAATGCCATTTTGGAGATGATGCCCAAAGTCACTCCACAAGTTAGATGAGTAGCCAAACCAAGATAATTGGCCCAAAATGACTCAAAGGAATTTAGAGCAACACCAAAATTGCCAACATTCCATTGGGATAATGGCCCAGTGTTTTTCTGACTGTTCAACATGACTATGAATGGATATGGGGATTGTCAAAAGGCGTTGACAGTCATGAACTTCCTGGACACCGACTGTCAGAACCTAGTGTTACCCCACTTGGAGGGGGACAGCTGGTCGTATGCCAAGGCTAAGGCAGCCATAATGAAGGAGTTTGAGAGTCCAACCCGCATGTTGAAATGCAAGCAAGAATTT
>JAKSZP010002358.1:0-13744 GCA_022478985.1 Massospora cicadina | reverse complement strand
ATATATCAGAAACTTTGGACAATACCGTTCCATTGTCTTAGACTATTCAGTTATGCCATATTCTCATTGCTTACAGAATGATATTCTTAAATTCTTTATTGCCTTAGTTTAAGGCAATATAAGTAATATTTGTCAAATGTCAACATTGCCTTATTGCCTTATTTAGAGGTGATCCAATAACGACCTGTTATAATCCATTATTGCCTCATCTCAAGGCGCTTGAATATTCGTAAATAGTCATCCTAATTGGCGGATTCTCACCAATCTGCCATAGCTCTTCAGGGCTTATCATCCAGTCTTATCATAATCTCAATACACTAATCCTATAATAATCATCAAGCCTAATGAATCCATGCCACCTAATCATAATCAGTTGTTTTGAGACGACTCATATCTGTTTTCAGAGTTTCTTTTTCAATTAGGCCAGTCTTTTAAGCCAGTGGTACTTTTGAATGAATTAACTATCAGAAATTGTGAGCACTTCGAGCTTCCATATGGAGATATAAAAAAGAAAAGTTTTGAGGCCTTGCTGAGGCCCTTAGCTCTGATGATCTTGAACTTATAAAAAGATCAGGAAGTTGTAGCCTACGCCCTTTGTTCCGCAGGTCAAGTCCTTTGTAGTTGGACCACAAAGCTACCTGCATTCCCCCAACTTCCAACAATATTTTCACTTCTGGTTCCAGGAAGTTTGCAGCCATCACCTTCAAGATGCCATTTGCTTGTTGCACAAAAATCTTATCTCTAGCGCTTCACATTAGTATCTCCCCCTATTAGCTCTTATTGGAGGCATGATTTGGCAACCGCCCTCCATTCTCCCTTGCACCATGCCAGCCCACATTTCAAACGTCCTTGATGAAGCCCGCCGGTAATTACTCAAGATTAATCTTCCAGTGCTAGTGCAATATATGGATTCATTTAGAGTTTTTGCCAAATTTGTAGTAAAAATTGCTGTTGTTTAAAACTTTGATTTGGTGCATCAAAATTTGAGGCCAACACTTTCAGGTGGTCCACCACTTGAGAAATGGTATTATTGTTGGTGAATACCAATGTCATAGAGTAATGCAAATCCTAATAATGTTAAAGTGCTGCCTTCATTGCAATGTGAGCATCAAAATTAATCATGTTATTAGCTCCCATAAAAAATTGAACCTCTTCATAGAACTAACTGGAAAATTCTCCAAAGGTTTCATCTTTTTTAATTGCATTATCATGCACTCTTGATTATAGTTAACAACTTGTTCAGGGCTACCAAATTTCTTCAAAAATTCGTTTTTCGCCTCATTATATGACCAATTATCCCCTTTAAAATAGGACAATGTCAAATTCAGGCAAGCTTTATACAAACAATTAATGCCAGTAAAATACTTTTGGCAATCGTTACATCCAAACATACCCATTTAAAAGAGCTGGAAGAAACATGGGTATTATCCTAATGAAATGTGGCAATTTTGGGGTGACCTTAAATCTCCCATTCCCTCAGGCTCGTTTGCAATACAAGAAGCACAGTAAGCCATTATGGTGCCAGTTGGTGTTATTGGGGGTCATCACTAAAATGGCAGCAAAAGCACTTGGCATATTTTATGCAGACTGAATGCTCTTCACTTTTCTTTATTCGTATTAGTCCTGATCCCTGACTTCAGTTTCTGCCTGAACACAAGTACATTGATGTTTTTCCATTCTTGTATTTAGTTCAGAAGCTGCCCATGCTTCTCACGTAATAAACAAGTTTTTCTAGCTTCTGATTAAAGTGTTACCTTGAACAGGAGTAGATCCTTCTCAACTTTGGTATTTTTGCTCTGATTTAGAGATTTTCCCGAAATTTTTGTTATTGACTTTTGCAACAAGGTTGCCTTCTTCTTCCACCTTGGCAAAATGATATTCCACTTTGGGTAAATCGGCCTGGGCTGCTAACATTAGGTTGGTCTGGTTCGCACTCTCCAGCTCCTTCCATAGCTATTAGATCTTACCCTGAAGGGAGGACATGATTTTATTCTTCAACAAGACTCAACTACCCCCTGTAGTGAGAAACAATGTAAGCTTCTTGACTACTGATCAATGTAGCCTTGAGTTTTCTGCACAGGTTCTTATGTGCATTGTAATAAAATGATTAATATAGCTTATTATAAATGTATAATTGGATTGTTGCTAGTATGATGAAAGATATTTTGTGGAATCTTCAGCCAAAATGGAGAACTGCTGTCTCCAACGTGCTCTTCAGTCTTAAAGATATTAATAAACTGGGGGAACTTTTCCCTCTAACTCTTTCCTCTTGAAAAAACTTTTTATAAGAACTTATCCTAATTTAGATTCAGAGGTTCCCAGTTACTCTCTCATGAAAAAGGAGCCCATGGAGATCATGACAGCAATAAATAGCCAATGGATCCTTGATCCTTCCAAACTCTATTCCAAGATTAAAATACAATAAGTGTAAATGGGCTAAACATAAAAGTATCTAAACTATATTTATTTTTATCTTGATCTAGTCTTTATATATAATACTAGAGGTTTTTATAAGCAAAAGTTACATAACTTTTCAGATGGCTCATTGGAGATCAATTGGTTATTCTCCACAACTTTAATCTTTGAAATTAACTTCTGAACATAACAGGTTCCTTAACCTTAGTTAATCTATAATAGGGCAACCAACATGGTTTGGCAGCCATCTATCAGTGTTTGAACCATACACCAATTATATTGGGGCCACGTTGCTGGATTACATCTACAAACTACAACCAGGTCAAGCATTTAAAACCCTGTTATAATTTGGGCGGTATCATTGGGATCTGTCATAAGGGTCACACAGGTTTAACTCACTGAACAACAGACAATATAGGATTATCAGTCCTCTGAACACACAGGAAAATATTTGAAAATAGGAGCAATTGCCCTTACAACACTTTTATTTATTTTAATAAATACAGCGGCTCTTTACTGTTGTTCTCTCTCATCTATTAACAACCTCTCTCTTTCAATCACCCATCTCGCTTATATATCACCATCATCAGACAATACTGTTCTCCTAGCTTAGACTATTCTATTCCGCTAATTCTCATTGGTTTCAGCTAGTATTCTTCAATTCTATATTGCCCTAGTTTTGAGGAGATCTAAATTATATTTGTCAAATGTCAACATCGCCTTATCACCTTATTTGTAGGCAATCCAATAATAATTGTTATATTCCAATATCACGTCATCTCAAGGCGTTCAATTAATCATAAATATCATTTTAGTCAGCAGATTCTCACCATTCCGCTGTAGCTCTTCAGGGCTTATTGTCCACTCATATCAGAATCTCGACATTACCCCCACCCCCTTTAACTGGACAATAAGTCTCCTATTGTTTATACACTCAAAGAAACTTTGCTTGTATGCAATTAATGATATGACCACTTAACTGGGTCTTTGATGGTATATGCATCAACAACGGGTTTCTTTAATATTCTGAATGGACCAACACAGATGTTAGCCAGCTTGTGTTTCCACCCAAACCCATGCTGGTCGTGGAACAAAACCACCTCACCTTCTTGGAACTGAGCCAACCCACTATGGCTTACTTGATCAATGGCCTGAATCTTAATCTTCTTGGAAAAGCTGACTTAGTATGCTTCCATTTGCAACTTGATCAACATGTCAGCTAACTTAGTCAAATAATGGGGGGATCCATTCCGCCAGTATCTTCTACGCACAAATAAAGCAATGCCAGAAGAGTGGGGTGTCATCCATATAACAGTTGAAAGGGGCTCTTCCCTGTGGCGGAATGATATCTGATATTGTAAGCAAAGATGGTGGTAGTCAGGAGGGAACTCCAATTAGAGGGTCTATTGGTTACCAGCTTCCAAAGGATGTTCACCAGGGTTCCATTAACCCGTTTGACCATTCCATTGGACTTGGGGTGATATGGGGTCATCAAAACCCCGCAGATGCCCATGAGCTCATTCAACATGGGAAGGATGTGCGAGGTAAAGTTGGTTCCATTATTTGTAAGAATGAACTGAGGGCATACATGTCACTGGATAATACATTTCAGCATGAACTTGACCACTGTGACCGCCCCCAAATTCCGTATTGCCTGCACTTCAACCCACCTGGCCAAGTGGTCAAGAGCCACCAGAATGTACTTACACCAGTTGGCTCCCATTGGCAGAGGACCAACGACATCAAGGGAAACTATATGCCAAGCAAAATGTGGTTTCATCAACTGGTACGAGGTCTTCTGGTGGAATAGCTTTTCCACTTGGCACTGGTGGCAACAGGAAATGGTTTTAAATTTAAATTTTAAATTTATTGCGGGGAAGGCCGACCATGGGACGGACACTTCCGAATATGACTCAGAAGAGACAAAACTTAGTACCAGGGGAGGCACCCCAGAGAAGCAATGCTATCTCTTGTTGCCAGCGGGAACGCCACTTATGGGGAGGGGGGAAACGTGTGAAGGGGCCATAGCCACAATTGAGAACGTCTGGAGGAAGGGGTCTGATTTGATGAACCAGACTGGGAACCAGGAGGAGACCAGCTGTTGGCGACGCGGTGGGAGATATTCAAACATCCACGCTTGAAAGTGGTCCACCAAATGAGACCGGAATCTGTGGACAGCTTCAGGGAGGGTGGGGATAGATCCAGCGATGGCATCCAAGACAATCGTGTGGATAGTCCACATGGCGATTGCAACCACCAGAGCACTAGGGAGGGTGGGAGGGGGGAGGCCATTGATGAAGCAAACATATCTCTTGACAGACTAAAGGGATGCGTTTGATCCTGGCCTAGCAGACGTTGAACTTCGCGCCATATCACTTTAGAGGTGGGGCACTTCTCCAGGCGGTGGAACAGCGTTCCATACTGGCCACACACGACACAGGATAAGTGTAAAGCGTTAGAGCGCTCAGCTGTATGATACACCCACCTCAGGCAGCGCCACATGGGAGCGGACTTGAGGCTGCAACAGAGGATGGTGTGCATATTTCCAGATAGTTTTTGGGTCTCAGTGGAATAAGGGATGTCCATCATGTCCAGGTAGTCCACCCTGGATAGGACATGGGGTCGAATGGGGATCACGCCATCATGGATGGGTAGCCCCTGTACCTCTTGTGTGAACTGAGGAGAGGGGCGGCCTCTTTGGGTTGTATGTCCACTAATATGAATTCTCCACTCTGCGCTTCGCATGGAGAGTAGGATTCGTTTGTAGTGGGTTTTAGTCCCGTGAGGACCTGTGGCCAATGTGTGTGATGCGAGGTACTTCATCAGGGAGTGGGGGTTTGATGGATTGTTGAGGCCTAAGGCTCAGGAGAAGTTGGAGCAGGCTGCGCGGGACCAGTGTTGGGATGGGAGTGTAGGGGTGGTGACGGCCGCGATCCAGGTGCCCAGGATCTTGGCAGCATGGGCTTTGAAGTCAAGCAGGCCCATGCCACCTTGATGATGAGGGTCAAACATGACCTCTAGCCATACTGGTGGAGGGCGGCCTGACCAAAGCCATCCTTGCAGCAAAGCATACAGGGATTTGAAGAAGCTTGGGGAGAAGAGGATGGCGTGGGCTCCGAACCAGACTTTGGATAGGAGCATAGAGTTAGCAAGAACAACCCTGCCAGTGAGGGTAGTAGGGTGGGCTCTGAGAGAGGCGATTCGCTTCGTCACGTTGTCTAGTATATGGCACTCCATTACTGCTGACGCATATCCGCCTGCCTCCATCCACATGCCCAGATGGCGCACCGGTCCTATGGTAGGACGTGGCACAAAGGGGAGCACCAGTGGAGCGGTGTGTGTTGAGTTAGTAAGGCGTGGACGTGGGCGAGCAGATGGGCCGGGTTGGGAACTAATTGCTAGGGCCCAGTAGTTCTAAAACTGACCAAGGAGGATGATTTCGGTTTTGGAGGCGTTCAGTGCCGCGTTGCTTACCAGGGAATATTCCTGGATGAGGGCTTCAAGCGCGCGTGCATCTTTGTTACTAGACACCCCCACCATGCAATCATCTGCAAATGCCATCATCTTGACTGGGGTTTGGCCTGGCACATGGACCCCAGTGAGTTGGGCATTCACATTTCGCAGTAGTGGGTCAAGGCTGAAGTTGTATAAGAGTGGGCTGAGGGGTCCCCTTGTCGCAAGCCCCTTTGAGGGCGGACTACTTCTGTTAGGAAGCCTGGGCCACGCACTGCCATTGTCGCAGATTCCGTGAGCAGCATTACCCAGTTTATGAAGTGGGGGGGTAGGCGGAATTGATGGAGGCAGGCCCTTAGGTATTCCCAGTTTACTCTATCATAGGCCTTTTGTTGGTCCGAGAATACAAGTGCCCCAGAGGCTGTGGACTGACATACATTAGCCACAGAGTGCACGTTATCCCAAATCGACCTTCTGTGGATGAAACCGAATTGTTCTGGGGAGATGGTGGCAGATGCTACAGTCCGTAATTGGTTAGCCATAATTTTTGTTAATATTTTGGTGTCTGTGTTTGTTAAAGAAATGGGGCGCCAGTTGGTTGAGTCAAGCTTATCCCCTTTCTTGAAAGTGTGACAGTAAAGGCCTCATGTCCTCCTGGTAGGAGGCGCGTTTCCAACAGGCTTTGGTTAAGTGAGGCTAGCAGCAATGGGGATATATATTTGAAATATTTTTTGTAGAACTCATATGAGATGTCATCTGGGCCTGGGCATTTTCAGTTTGGCGCACCGCGAATGGCTGTCTTAATTTGTTTAGAGTAATTAAATTCATTATTTCCAGGTATTGGAAAATGGTGCGGATATGAGCTCGGTCAAGAAATTCCGCTATTTTGGCTGGCTGAATTGGTTCAGCTCAGTATAACTCAGAGTAATATTTTTGCATTTCGATTGCCACTTCAGCCAGTGTCTGCAATGGAAGTATCCAATCTTCGCACCTTTGTGCAGGCCACGCTCTGGCATGGTGCAAAATTTTTTTAAAGAAGTATGCGGTGCACTTGTCACCTTTAGTGATGTGTGTGGCCCTGTATTGGACACAAACCTGATGTTTGTGTTGCCTTTCGAGTGCATTGAGGTGGGCAGCTGCCTCCGCCCACTTCTGGCCCCATGCAGGGCTGTATCCTGTGGCTGGAATGTTGGACTCTAAGTGGGCCAATTCCACCAGAGTGTGCGAGATAACCGCTGATGTGGCTCGTGAGCATCTGGAGGAGAGATGGCGATAGTGGCAGATGGTCTCGTTCAAAAGTTGCCCATGTAGAAATGGGGTCTGCGCAAAACGGTGCAACAAACAATTTTTGCCAAAGTTGCCTCTTCCACCCACATGGAAAATCCTGGCGACGCGAGCTTGGGGGGGCGGATTTTGCACCAATGTGGGGCCTTTGCAACTGTGACGGGTAAGTGGTAGGTTATCAAGACCAGTTGGTGGTCAGAGAATTCTATTTTTATTGTTTTGAAGTGGGAGATGTGGGGTTGGAATTTCGCCAGCATTAGAATAAGGTCGATGCGGGTCATGGACCTTAATTGGCCATTGTGGACGTGGGGATGCGTCATGTTTTCAAGAAGTGGGGCATGTTGCGGCAGCGCATCTATTAACCCAAGGGTGGCTTTTAGAACGCGTAGTTCTATGTGACCCTGTGGGGTGTGGGGTGAGGGAGGCCACTGGTCCGTTGGTGAGGTTAGCCAACAGTTCATGTCACCAACTAGGAAAGAATCAGGGGGAAGTGGGAGGGATTTGACTGATGAGAAAAATTCCTGATGCTCAAGTGCACCGTTTGGGGCATAGATGTTGATGATTGCATGTGCAACGTCAGCCCACGAGAAGGTGATGATGAGCACTCAGCCATTTAGGAATGTTTCTAAAGATGTGAATTTGAAAAATTATCTTTCCAAATTAGCACCCCACAGTGCTTGGACCAAAAGGATAGGGATGGGAGGAGCATTGTTTTCCAAGCTTCCTCAGAACCTCATGGGCAGTGGGACTCCTGGATGGCCAGGATATCTACGGGTAAATTGTGTTGTAAAAAACTCAGTTTCCTAGCCTGGGATGGGGAGGACTTGAGTCCGGCGATATTCAACATCCCTAGAGTGAATGTTTCCCCCATCACACCTTAGGTGTGAGGGGGTGGGCCCCCGGGCCCACCAGCCTCTTCCAGGTCCCCACGGGATTTCACAGCAGCGTGGGTGTTAGCAGCAATGCTATCGGGGTTTTTGTTAATTTTTGTGGAAAGAGTCGCGTTGGCTTTGGCCTTTGCTTTTTGTTTTCCCGACGTCGGACAAATTTTTTGCGGTGCGGATGAGTTCAGTGCACCGTTGAGTGGGTCAAAAAAATTTTTCAGTTGGGATAGGTCCCAAGTCAGTTTTGACCGGAGCTTGGGTGCAGCGATTGGGTGAGATTGAATCTCCCATTGGATCCTCAGATTGAGTGGCCCGCTCAGCATGGGCTTCCCAATCTGATTGGATGATGGATTCCTGAGTCACTTCCGCTGCAAAGGTCTCCATGTCCTCCTGGCGTTGTGAGTGTGGGATGGCAGTGGTGGCCTTGGCCGCTTCCTTGGCCGTGGCCCTACGGGCCTGCTTGGCCTTCTTCTGCTCCTGCGGGGAGATGGGCTTTACCAATAGGTAGCAGCCTTGTGCTCCCCACAGGAAAGCCTCCTTGGTGCTTGTGGTTGGTTCATAGTGCGCCTCTCCGCTGGCCATGGCCGCCGAGGGGTGCTCTTGGAATGTGACGCCCTCCTTGATGGGGCATGCATGCGCCTTATGGCTGAACGCATCACAGTGGGTGCAAATGGGGGGCGCGCTGTCCACGGTTACCTGGAATGGGTGGGTGGTATGCCCTTCGATATCAATAAAAGTGGAGTGCGGGATCTGGGTAAGGTCCTTCACGATCTCCTCAGTTGGGGTCAGAACTGTGATGGCTTTGCCGGTGCACAGGTGTGGCATCAGCATGAAGCGTTGCATTTCAAAAAGATTATATTTCGCCATATATGGCGAGACCATCTTTCAGGTGTTGCTCCAACATGTCACGTATTCCGTAGTAGGCAAAAAGTCAAACGTGAGGAAAATTTGGTTTGATTTTGTCCATCTGGTGCATTTGGTTTCAACGACCCGTTGCCCTTCAGGGAGGTCAACCACTATGCGCACTGCTGCAGCCTCGTCTGCTGCTATTTTGCTTTTGAAACCTAGGTCTAGCCAACTGTGTGACATGGAGTGAGGTGAAATGTACACCGCGGTTGGGAAAATTTTGTGTACATCTTCACAAAATTTTTCCCATAAGGCCGTTTTTTGGATGTCCAGATACACACGGACTCCAAATTCCACCAACGAAAGTGGCTGGGAGTGTGGCGTGTTGATGTATTGGTTGCATCGTGCTTGCCACGCGAGTATCTCAGGGGAAATTGTGACCGCCAGTTTTTTAGATTTTTGTCTATTCTGCCAGATTCTCCGGGGCGTTTTTGAATGTTGGAGGCCGCGGGCCTTCCGCCTGCTCCTCTTACCTTGCTTGCCCAACTGCTCCCTGACATGGGCGCAGACTAATCTCCTCTGTGAGATTATCAAAATAGATTTAGTCTTGAATTGAATAGGTTGCAAAAGTGTTTGCAATGAGAAAGAAAAGTTTTTGCAACAGGAAATGGTTTTAAGCAAATTAAAGTCCATGCTTTCTCAATAGTACTGAGGGCGCAACAGCTCCATTGTCTTGTGCACACCACCATGTCTGACTGCCTTGTGGGCGCTTATAATAATCCCAGGCCATGCTGAGGGTCACAGAAAATTTACCGCAGAATTGCCAACTCTCTTGTACAGTTTCCCATTCCGTTGAAAGGTATTTGCTCACATCTCATTTAACGCTTTGATCACTTGGGGCAGCTCGTTGTCATATTTTCCGCTGAGCATATTATTAAACATCACATTGCTGAGATCCGCCATCACAGCAATGGTCAGCAATCAAGATAAACAGTCAGCGTTCTGATGCTTTACTCCTGGGTGGTGGAGAATTTTGAAGTCATAATCCTGCAGCTTAAGAGCCCATTGAACTAAACGCCCTTCATGCTCCTTGAGGTTCTGCAATTAACGTAATGACTCATGATCCGTTACAACTTTAAACTTTACCCCGTGCAAGTAGATCCTAAATTGCTTATATGCATAGATCACCGCTAAGAACTCCCGCTTGGTCATGGTATAATTACGCCCATAGTAGTTCAGGCTTCAACTGCAGTATGCAACGGGATGCTTCTCTACCTCATCTTCTTTTTGAGAAAGGACCGCCCCAACAGCGGAAAGGGATGCATCTGTCTGAATAATAACTCCTTATCAAAGTTTGGATAAAGTAGCACCGGCGCACTGATTAGTGCTATCCAGAGTGTATTGAAGGCGTATTGATGACGTTCCGTCCATTCAAACTTGGCATCTTTTTTTAACAACTCAAATAGCAGCCCCTTAATACAGCTAAAGTTGTGGATGAAGCTTCAGTAGTAGCTGACCATTCCCAAAAATACCTGTATGCCACGTTTACTATTAGGTGTAGTCATTTTTCAGATGGCCTCCACCTTGGCTAGCTGTGGTTTCAGCCCATTGGAGTCTACCACAAACCACAGGTATTCTAACCGATCTTTGAAGTAGTTACATTTTTGAGTCTTAAATTTGATGTTTGACTCAGTGAGCTGGCGGAATACTGCTTCTAGATGATCAAGGTGCTTCAAAAAGGTTTGAGAGAAAACACTGATATCATTGAGGTATACAAGGACACACAGTAGCTTCAGGTTAATGAGGATAGTGTCCATGGCTCGTTGGAGCATAGTTGGTGCGTTACACTGCCCTTGGGGAATATGGGTCAGTTAGAATAGGCCTTTGTATGTGATTACGGCGCATTTATCCTGTTCCGCTGCAGGCAACTTGATTTTCCAGTAACCCAATATCAAGTACATCGCTATGAAGTAATGAGCTCTCAATATCTGATCCAAAGCATTCTCAATCTGTGGCAAGGGGTACAAGTCCTTTTTTGTAATACTATTGAGCTTATGGTAATCTATTACTATGCAGTTGGTGCTATCCTTCTTATTTACAATCAAAATGGGTGAAGCCCACGGACCCTTGGATGGTTTGAGCATCACTTGATCTAGAAAATTATCAATTTCCTCAGTGACAATGTCTTCCGCTGCCCTCAATTAGCATATTAGACGAGACCTTATGGAGGGATGATCTCCTGTGTCCAATTGATGAACTTTATCGAGCACATACTAAATCGTGGTTGTCAACAGTGAAAATCTCCTTATACTTCTGAAATAAAGCTACTGCTTGGTCTTTTTGTTCTAATAGCACTATTAAGTTATTCTGCAGTACCACTGTCATTACACCAGGCAGAGACTCAACAGTTTGGCAAAATTCAACCAACGAATTGAACTCATGAACATGAAGGACCTCCTTAATTGGGGCCAAGTGTAAATATGCCACTATTTAGTGTTGGCAGATTTGAATTGGTTCGTTCTGCAGATTTGCTAACAAAACCTTGATCTCCTTATGGCCTGGGAGTATAATCCCTGGAGCCACATGAGGCTCAAGCCACGTTTACTGGTAGGGCCCAATGACCTCCCCATGATGCCTGGCAGGCATTTCCACCTCTAACACAGTGTTTATTACTTGGTGTCCAGAGGAGATAGATATAGGGCTGGCAGCTCTAAGCGGTAGCCCTTAATATTCATATATTTGCTGGAGAAGTGCTCAGGTCTTTCTCTTTAATCAATGGTATTGAACCAGTATCAACCCATCACTATATGCAAGATTGATATGGCCCATGTGCACCAGATCCTTTGGCACTCCATTAGAGGCAAAGTAAATTAGGATCCGTTGTCCCAAAATTGCAAAGGTATCCTCCGTCATATCAACAACAACCCCAAAATGTCGCAGGAAAGCGGTTCCAATTAGCAGGTCGGAATTATTGTTTGGTAGCATTACTTCTGGGGCTGCCACAACAATGGACCTAAACCGCAAAGGTAGTGCATGGTGCGCTCCCTCAGAGATGGTGCTTTCCACTCCAGCGGTCCCATACATCATTCAATGGTCCACATCAGGTTTTAATGTCAACTTACCATCAACTTAGTGGAAACTATGTTGACTGTAGCGCCTGTATCTATTATAGCGCAAAATCTATTTTTTCGCTACAAAAATATCACAGTATGTACACTCAGAATAAGAAGAATATTGACCATTTAATACATGGACATTTATGGGATCTCTTTTTTGAGGAAACTCATTATCCTCTCACTGACTATGGGGCATTCTATAACAATGGCATCTACCAGAAGGGCAACATTTACTCCTTTCAGAGTTGGAACTTATGCTGTGGAATCCAGCTTGTCTGAGGAATCTTGATCAAGCATTTGGCAGGTGTAAGGCTTTGGTTGTTCCTGAAGTCCTTCATCTGCCGCAGCCTTGGCTTGCGCTCATGTCAATACATTCACTCCTCCAACTGGTTGCTGGTGTAAAATCCCATCATCACATTGAGGGGCTTCCGCAGGATATACTACTATTGATTCTGGGAAGTTTGGGGTTGGGGTCACGGAGGTAGAGAGTTTTATCTCTACTCCGCTCCATCTTTTCACTGGTAGTATTGATATCGCTGCACGTAGTGAACACGAAGTTTAGGGCAGCTTTGTGCCAAATGGCCAGGGTGACCGCATTCATAGAAACTAACCCCATAAGAGCCGCGCCCTTAGTTTTCATAAGAGGGTTCAGGTCATAAATTTTGGGGATGGTTGGCGTAACCAGGGCCAGGTTGGTAAGATGATTGCTGGCATTCAGTGTAACTAGGCCTGGGTTGGTAGTTAGGTTACTGATGATTTTGTAAATGACCCCAGGGTGGTAGTTGAACTGTTGAAAATAATTTGGCTGAGGACAAGGCGCGGAATTATAGTAAGGTCAGGGGTTGCTAGGAGGAGTGTGGGACAGTTGAGCATATTCCCCTAAATAAGAGGGTCCAGCGGAGGTGGTATTCTTCCACTCCATATTAGGCAGAAGGAAGTTAGGGGATATTCGGCTCAAGAACTGCACAATTTTGAGCAGGGGAACTTCATCAACCAGAATTGGTGAAATGACATTGTGAAGCTCATAGTATGGATTCACTGCAGAGGATATTGCGATACACATGTCAGCTTCTGCTAAATATCCTGCCCCAATCAACACGTGAGCTTCCATCATAAATTGATCAATGAACACCATGAGGGTCTCATTATGGCGGAACCCAATAGTCAAGAATTCCTCCAGTAAAAATATACTTTAAGTTGATTATCAGTCATCAACCCAGTAACCTTTTTACTGCACAGGTTTGATTTCCTTGTGCACTTCGTCACGTTGTATAGAATGTATTATTTGATAATAGTATTAAGACTATTATCTGTAGTTGAGTTTGAACTATTATTAGGCCCAACGCTTTGGCCAGTACTTCCAATTAAATACTCTGTAAGTTGTATTCATAGGGATTCGTTCCCTATATTCCTGTCCACCTGATCTTCATTAAGATACCCCGGTGACAGTCTCTTTCAGCCCAACACACAGTCAGCAGCTATCCCTGCTTGCGGTTCCCTTCATCTCTAGATCCCCACTCGGATCTCTACTCTTGTCTCTGAGAGTCTTCCAAATATAGTCTTCTGCAATAATATCCTTGAGATGGAACGTCACAATGGAAGCTAATAGTCTAACCATACACCAAATCAACAATATTACTGTAGCTAACAATGTTTTTACTAAATGATGTTCTTTTAATGTGTTTTTTATTATAGTAAATCCTAGGGAATTATATAGTAGGGGATCTAGCTGTCTAACCCTCGGTT
>JAKSZP010002357.1:0-13809 GCA_022478985.1 Massospora cicadina | reverse complement strand
TTGCCTCACTTAACCAAAGCCTGTTGTAAACGCGCCTCCTACCAGGAGGACATGAGGCCTTTACTGTCACACTCTTCAAGAAAGGGGATAAGCTTGACTTAGCCAACAGGCGCCCCATTTCTCTAACAAACACAGACGCCAAAATTTTAACAAAAATTATGGCTAACCAATTAGGGACTGTAGCATCTGCCACCATCTCCCTAGAACAATTTGGTTTCATACCCAGAAGGTCAATTTGGGATAACGTGCACTCTGTGGCTAATGTATTTCAGTCCACAGCCTCTAGGCACTTGTATTCTTGGACCAACAAAAGGCCTATGATAGAGTAAACTGGGAATACCTAAGGGCCTGCCTCCATCAATTCCGCCTACCCCCTCGCTTCATCAACTGGGTGATGCTGCTCACGGAATCTGCAACAATGGCAGTGCGTGGCCCTGGCTTCCTAATGGAAGTAGTCCGCCCTCAAAGGGGCTTGCGAAAAGGGGACCCCCTCAGCCCACTCTTATACAACTTCAGCCTTGACCCACTACTTCTAAACGTGAATGCCCAACTCACTGGGGTTCATGTGCCAGGCCAAGCCCCAGTCAAGATATTGGCGTTTGCAGATGATTGTGTGGTTGAGGTGTCTAATAATCAAGATGCACGCGCGCTTGAAGCCCTCATCCAAGAATATTCCCGGGTAAGCAACGCGGCACTGAACGCCTTCAAAACCGAAATCATCCTCCTTGATCAGTTTCAGAACTGCTGGGCCCCAGCAATTAGTTCCCAACCCGGCCCATCTGCTTGCCTACGTCCACGCCCTACTAACTCAACACACACCGCTCCACTGGTGCTCCCCTTCATGCCACGTCCTACCACAGGACTGGTGCGCCATCTGGGCGTGTGGATGGAGGCAGGCGGATACGCGTCAGCAGTAATGGAGTGCCATATTCTGGACAACATGACGAAGCGAATCGCCTCTCTCAGACCCCACCCTACTTCCCTTACTGGCAGGGTTGTTTTAGCCAACTCTATGCTCCTATCCAAAGTCTGGTTCAGAGCCCACGCCATCCCCTTCTCCCCAAGCTTCTTCAAATCCTTGTATGCCTTGCTGCAAAGATGGCTTTGGTCAGGCCGCCCTCCACCAGTGCGGCTAGAGGTCATGTTTGGCCCTCATCATCATGGTGGCATGGGCCTGCTTGACTTCAAAGCCCATGCCGCCAAGATCCTGGGTACCTGGATTGCGTCTGTCACCTCCCCTACACTCCCATCCCAACACTGGTCCCGCGCAGCCCGCTCCAACTTCTCCTGAGCCTTAGGCCTCAACAATCCATCGAACCCCCACTCCCTGATGAAATACCTCGCATCACACACATCGGTCACAGGTCCTCACGGGACAAAAACCCACTACAAACGAATCCTACTCTCCATGTGGAGCGCAGAGTGGAGAATTCGTATTAGTGGACATACAACCCAAGGAGGCCGCCCCTCTCCTCAGTTCACACAAGAAGTACAGAGGCTACCCATCCATGATGGCATGATCCCCATTCGGCCCCATGTCCTATCCAGGGTGGACTACCTGGACATGATGGACATCCCTTATTCCATTGAGACCCAAAAAACAATCTGGAAATATGTACATCACCCTCTGTTGCAGCCTCAAATCCGTTCCCATGTGTGGTGCTGCCTGAGGCGGGTGTATTGTACAGCTGAGCGCTCTAACGCTTTACACTCATCCTGTGTCATGTGCGGCCAGTATGGAACGCTGTTCCACCGCCTGGAGAAGTGCCCCACCTCTAAAGTGATATGGCGCGAAGTTCAACGTCTGCTTGGCCAGGATCAAACACATCCCTTCAGTCTGTCAAGAGAAATGTTTGCTAAATCAATGGCCTCCTCCCTTCCACCCTCCCCACGTGCTTTGGTGGTTGCAATCGCCATGTGGACCATCCACACAATTGTCTTAGATGCCATTGCAGGCTCCACCCCCACCCTCCCAGAAACTGTCCACAGATTCCGGTCTCATTTGGTGGACCACTTTCAAGCGTGGATGTTTGGATACCTCCCACTGCGTTGCCAACAGCTGGTCTCCTCCTGGTTCCCAGTCTGGTTCATCAAATCAGACCCCTTCCTCCACACGTGCTCAATAGTGGCTACGGCCCCTTCACACGTTCCCTCCCCCCCCATAAGTGGCGTTCCCGTTGGCAACAAGAGATAGCATCGCTTCTCTGGGGTGCCTCCCCCAGTACTAAGTTTATCTGTCCTGAGTGATATTTGGAAGTGTCCATCTCATAGTCGGCCTTCCCCGCAATAAATTTAAAATTTAGATTTATGGCGGATTACCTTTTTGTTCTCAAGGAGTGGGATCACTGGCAACTGATGGCAAAAATGATCCAATCAATTGAACTTTTTGTGATATACCGGTGGCTTAAGCTGAGGATAATCATATTGCTGGATTTAATGATAGGGATTTCTATAAGTGCAAGTGAAAATAAATTCGCCACCTAGGTTTACAAATACCAACGACTGATGCTGAGGATATTCAAAGATTAAACCATAATAATAATTTATATATTTAATTAACTGGAAACTGATACCAAAGATGAATTAAACTGAATTTGCATTTATCCTTTTTCTTTCTGCTTGACATTGATTTTGAGCAATTTTAGAAAAACAAGTCAATTTCTACCACCGCCTTACCACACCAATATCCAGGTTTATGCCCTCAGATCCATCACCTGCTGCCCCAGTATGGGGCAGCAGTGCTCCACCTTCTAGCGCTTACCTCCCAGCAGGCAAATGCATATGGTCTGGCTCATCCAGTATTCCAAATAAATCTGGCCGCTATGTCCCTCCAAGGGGACTTAGCACTCCACCTCGCATGAGACCACCCACCCCACCCCACCCCCCTAGCCCTACCCCAATCCAATATTTGCTTTTGCCTCTGCATCAAGTACAGACATCTCTTCCCATATGCCAACAAAGCAATAATTGAGCTGGCAGCGACCGCCTTTGCATCAGCGGGGCTTATTAACTTCTGCCCATATAAGGGCTATTTTGATATGGGATTCCCCACTGAAGAGGCCACAGCTGCAGCAGCAGCTACGCCCTTATATATTCAAAAACACCCCCATTACCACCACCCAAACATGCCTACCAGATGATACCACACTTGTGATAACCTTTGCAAATCTTTCCTCACACCTTCCCACTCAAAAATTCTATAAGGAGTTGATGTCAGGCTTAGCCACATATGGAGAAAACCCTAACTTCAATTCATTGTCCCAAGTGGTTATGATCGTCTTGCGGCACCTCAGACTATGACCACCATTACCCCCACCAGCTGAAAATGGCTCAAAATATCCCACCACATGCCTGTATCCCATCAGCACCTAACCATTTCTTTTGGTCCTGCACCAACAACGGTCACACAATTTACCCCTTTGCTATGAATTGGACTACACCAAAAGGCATGCTAATATAATTCATACCCTGCGAACATGGCCAACTCCGCCCATGAGGACACAACAACAGCGTTCAAGTGGAGATTTTGGCTGCCCCCACCCCCCAGGTTTGCGCTCAATGAACCAGCAGCAAAATCTAGCAACCCAAAACCAGGCTGGCAAATTTCCACTCATGCCAACCAATCAGGAGCAGGTTTGGACCCATGTGCAATACAGTAAACTCCTTCCCCAAAACCTACCCAACTAAAATTACCTACCACCCTATCTTCCTGAATCAACCAAAATCCCTGGAATTTATTGGATGTAGTGACCAAATCTGGTGAAATTGTCCCACCACTGAGCTATCCAATTGATTTAACACCTTATCTGAATTGAGAAATTAGATGCCCCAGACCTGAACAACCAATATGTCCTTAAACCCAAAGTCACCTTTTTTCCAAAGTGAACACCAGCTTTCCAAGGCCGTGTTGGTCTGAATCAATAATCCCTGTATCCACAAAATGTGTGCAAAATCTGTCGCAGAATTTAAAAAAGGGCTGCACCTCCCTTTGTTCCCCTCTGATTTTTCTCCTACCGCAAAAAAGAAATCAAACAAATATATAAAACTGCCACCACCGCTGTCAATCATGTTGCTGAAGTGACAGATTATTCCCCATCCAAAAGCACCACAAGAGCAGATACTGCAAAGATAGAACAACTTCTTAACACCCGCATCCAGGATGAACAACACGATGCCAAACTCATAGAGGCTTTAATCTAGGCCCAACTCATCAATTGCAACAACTATCTACTTCACCTTGACCCTCATCCTGCGGATGCCCCACCCTCCTGCTCTCAGCATTGATCCGCTTCTACAATGCTGAGCCTGATGATGACCCACCTGATCCCTCCTCCCCCTCCACCCTGATGGGATAAGCGGCTTGCCGCTGTGCCATCTGGTAGGTTAATTTTTCGTTTGCTTTTATGTCTCACTGCCCAAAAAGGGCAGTCAATTAATGTTTTAGTTTTTAATCAGTTTACTTTTGGAGTTTTAGTTTTGGTATTTTCTGTCCCCTGGTCGGTTTGCATCAGTTAAATAAAAAAAGTTTGAATTTAAATGGAAAAAATTTCAAGGGAATGGTTTCCAGCAGAATGCTGAGGATTGGGTTGGCTTGCCAATATTAAATGCCATTAACTGTTTATAGGCGGGCATTAGATTGTCAATTAAGTCACCTAAGTATAGATATTTTTAATTTCCCTCTTAAAAAAGTACTATATTTTGCCCTTCTTTTTATTATTGAAGTTGTGTAGACAGCTTGGTGGTATAAAATGGGACAATAGATCCCCTAAGGTGATAATCTGGATAATTGCACCTAGGGGTGGTCGATGCTATCAACCCCAATACCTGGAGCTACATGGAAACCCCGAGGAAACTTGGCCAACTGGCCATCAACAATGAGAGACTTGTGGTGATAAACCCTGAGGGAGATTATAAGACAGAGCCGAGAATTACCCAGAGAGGTGTTGGGCTTGCTGTTTGCCTCCCAAAGGGTTAATTGCACCAAGGTAAAGTTGTTGCTCTACTAGGTTGATGGGTTGCATGTGGACCTGTAGTGAAAGGTAGGCCTATGAAGGTGAAACAGCAAGGTCCAGAAGTCGTCAAACTTTTTGTCCTGGCACACTAATAGAGTTACTGGTGTAGTGGATGTAAAATTTGCAATGGTACAATTTCAAGATAGAACATAAACCTGGGGAGAGCAACTTACTACCAGACTAGCTTGCCATGACCCAAAAAATATCTATGCAAAAAAGAGTTTAATGCATTCAACATGGCTACCATGCTCTCTCCTCATGTGTTTGCAGTGATACAGGAAGAACATTTTAACTTAATAGAGAGGAATTGAATAGCTCAATGAAATACCAAAATTGTGGAAAAGGTCAGAAGGAGGATTAAGAAGGGGATCCCAGCGACAGCCATAAGGATAACAAGAAGGAGGGTGGCCTCATCTTACAAAAAGACCGCCTATAGGACCTGACGCTCAAGCCTCAAACTAAGGTCATGGCATATAACCACGACCATCTCTGGTGGGACGCCCTGGTATCAGTAAGATAGTCAAAGAGATATTTTAGAACTACTCTTTTCCAGGTCTAGCGGGAACCATAAGAGGATACGCTGCACGCTGCCTTACCTGTGCTAAATCAAATTCTCAAAGCAAACCTACAGGGATGTTGAAATTCCTGCAGATTGCATGAATGCTGTGGACCTCACCAAGTGTAAATCTTATTATTGAGTTTCCAAAAAATGTGGGATATGACGTGGTTATGGTGGTAGTATAATGACTAATGAGGTATGTGGAGCTCTTTCCATGCACCTTCAAGGTCACAGCAAATGAAATAATGGGAATAATCAAAAGAGGTTCTTTACCCAACATGGACTCTCAGATGAGATTATCTTGGACAGAGGTCCACAAAGCATCTCTGGATTCTGAGATTATCTCTTATAAAATATGAAGACTAAACCATGTCACTTCACATGTATAATCCACAATTTGACAGATAGATGTAAAGGGTCAATTAGATTCTTAAATAGTTCCTATGATGCTACCTTGCCACATGACAATAAAGTAGATCTAATGGCTGAAAATTGCACAGTCCATATACAACAACCTGGCGCACTTATTGATGGACATGTCCCCCTTTTGCACACCATAGGTAACACCACAAATGAAGGAGGGCCACACTGGGGGAACTAGCTTTGTGGCAGATGATTTAGTGACTGGAATGTGAAAACTTGAAGATGCTGAAGTCAATACTAGAGAAGGCTGTGAAGGCCCAGAATAAGAATGCAGACGTGCACCGCTCCAAAGCTTTACCTCTCAAAGTTTGGGGATTTTTTTGGTTTTATTCTTTAATTTAGGTGAAGCCTTGACTTTGGGGTTACAATATATGATTTTTTTATTCGATGCTGACTTTACTATTATAATTATCAACTTCAGTTTATAATTATTGTTCAACTTTTTTTGGGATTAAAGCTCAATGTTTTTTATATTAGTTATTTACATATGTTTTATTGGGCCTAATACCCAAATCACTGGGTTTTTTGATAATGCCCATATTGCTCAGCCAATTAGAATACATATAGCTGTTTTTCCCACTAGGGTATTATATACTCTAGTGGATGTGGGAGTTATTATTTTTAATGATAGCTATTGTTCAGTAAATTGTCCTGATTGAATAGTTACTGATCTGCAGGGTGTTGATCTACTGGATTGGTCATGTTTCATTAGATATGATTGCCAACAAATGTATTTACTTTATGTTGGATTCTAATTAACTAACTGGGAATTTAATAAGAGTAGTCAATTGGGTTTTATCACTGATTGACTCAGGAATTTATTTTTAGTTGCTGAAACCTTGACACCAAATCTGAAAGTATCTCATGGTTTAACCCTTTAGGTTTTTCAGTCTGCGCTTGATGGGTAAATGTACCATTACCTAAATAGACTGCTAGCCCAAGGAGGGTACTCCGCTGAGGTTGATTGAAGATTGTGGGAGTCAGGATGGAGGGGGTGTTAAACCACTCATCCTTTATTTATAGAGACCAGGAGACACAAAGTTCCTGGCTGATGGATTTATAATTTTTACTCATAATTAAAAAATTACTTTTCCAAATAGTGGACTCTGCTAATATTCCAGGCTAATCAGTATGAAGACTGATTGACCCTTGCTGTTTCACCTTCATAGGCGTACCAACTCCCTACAAGTCCACGTCTAACCCACCAACACAGAAGACCAACAACTTCGCCGTAGACCCATGGTCCTTGATTGGCCCTGGCGAGTCCTGTCCCCATCCTGGGTGGCCAAAGAACTCCCACGCCGCCCCACCCTCCTGACCCGTCGCCAACCAATCTGGGCATACCCCAGCAAGTCCATCCCCCACCCTGGGCGGCTAAGGCACTCCTGCGCTGCACCCTACAGGACTGATGGTCAGTCAGCACATTGTCATTGGTGGCCAGTTGTCCAGGATCCTGATGGTTCCTCATAGGGAGGAGGTATAGGAGCTGACAGCCTCAGCCACTCCAGGCGCGTCACCACAAGCCTATGTTAGGGATCTCCAGTCCCACCTTTTTCTAATTTAGAAGGCTAACTACTAACAATTAAAATAAATGGGTGAAAGAGAGATCTTTATTGAAAGGGGATGATAACTATTTATACCCTAGGCTACTGTGCTTAATCACAACCCATTGGCCATCAATCCAGAACTACATATAATCAACTTTCTTTTACCTCTCAAAGTCACTTTTGAGCGATTTTAAATTTAAGTTTTATTTATCCACAGCCGTCTGCCCAAACCTATCTTTGATGTCCTTGGCTCCGCCGCCTGCCACCCCAGTAGGGGCAGCAGTGCACCCCCACCTAGCGTTTTCCGCCCCATGGGTGAGCGCGTTTGGATGGGCTCAAACAGCCCGCCCACTGCTTCCAACCGTTTTTCCCCCCACGGGACCTAGTGCTCCACCTGGCGCGCGTCCACCCTTCTCGCCCCCATCCTCTAACCCTCCCTCGCTCTGCCATTCGCTATTGCCTTAGAGTGGACTATGGGCGTTTGTTCCCATATGCTGATAAGGCAATTATTGACCTAGCCACTGCGGCCTTTGCGCCAGCTGGCTTTATAGACTTCCACCCTTTTAAGGGCTACTTTAACATTGGGTTCCAATCTGAGGAGGATGCTGAAGCGGCAGCACAAACTCCTCTAATTTATAAAAAAACCCCCATTCCCACAACCCGTACTCGCCTCCCTTCAGACACCACACTGGTGGTATCCTTTTCAAATCTCCCATCCCACCTTCCACCCCAGGTTTTGTATGACCAGTTGGTCGCAGGGCCTATGGCTTATGGCACTCAGCCCAACCTCATCTTTGCCATTCCATCTGGTGTGGAACGCCTTGATGCTCCTCGTGCAACAGCCACCATCATACCACACCACCCTACTATAGCCCAACAAATCCCACCCCGCGCTAGTGTGGCTGCAGCGCCTGATCATTTCTTTTAGGATCAGGTCAATAATGGTAGGCAGATTTGTTCCCTCTGCTTTGGCCTTGACCATGCAAAAAGAGCGTGCCCTCAGGCCAAGTCCGCTGCTGCGGCTTCTGAGCCCCCCTCTGGAGGTTCAGTATGGGGCGCTTTGCTGCCCCCTCCCACCCTCCAATCTCGTTCAGTGGGCCCACATGGAAAATCAGCCCCCCCAAAACCTCCAGCCTCACTCTCCCACCTAAATCCACCCCAGCCAATCAGAGCAATGCTTGGACCACCATTGGCACCCAAGCAGCTGCCCATTCGCCCAATCCCACCCACCCAAATTTGAACGCCATTATTCCATTGAACCAAAATTCATGGGATCTATTGTCTGAAACTGACGAATCAGGTAATGTCCTCATTAGTAAGCATACAGGTCAACCTCTCTGCTAAGGCAATTATGGTCGGGCAGAATTTTTTCTTCCCAAATTTGATGAGACCCCTACCCCTCGCCATTTTGCTCCTCTGCCCAATACAACCCCCTTCCAAAGTGACCACCAGCTCGCCTTAACTGCGGTGTCCTCTCCTCAGTGCCCAAAACTATGCACCGCGGTGGCCCAGTCAGTTGCTCAGCTCCAGCATGGCCTGCCCACCCTCTTCTTCCCCCCCAACTTCCCTGGTTCTTCCTGCAGTGACATCTCAAAACTATTCAATGATGCTGAAGTTGCTGTTAGGAATGTCGCAACACTTGCTTCATTCAACCCCTCAGCCAAAATCGCCTGCCACAGTATCTTCCTTTTCACCCAAATTCCTGAAGCCCGCAAAGAAGATGAAGTTCTCCTTGCAGATTTTGTTGAAACACTTTCCCATCATTATCTTGATGCAGAAGTGGAAAACTCCTACTATGCTGACCTCAACCCCCACTATGCGGATGCCCCAACGCCCTGGCTCTCTGCTCTGATCCGGTACTGTAACCAACGTCCCTTTATTGAGGTGGGTCTTTCTGAAAACCAAACCCCCGACCCCTCCTCACCCTCTGCCATGGTGGATTAGCAGTTTCTTCTTCCCACTTGGTTAGTAGTTTTGTTTTGTCATTTTGAGTGTTGTGTTTGGTACTGTCCATCCCCTGGTTGGCGTACCTTGAATAAATCAAACTAAATATAATCATTAGTCATCCATGGTACCAATTTCCTTCCAATCCACTCGCCCTGTTCACCAAATATTAGGTCGACTCATCCTTGGCACAAGTCACCAGTCAGCCATATATATATTTTCTATTATAAAAATAACTTTTGAGCATCCTCAGAATAAGTTGCTGGTACTCCAAATCAAACAGAAAATTTATAATTAAATGATTGATAACAAATATTTCAGCCTTCCACTAGAAAAATACCACAATCACCTTTTAATGCAGTTGGTGCAGGGATAAGATTCTGTCAAACTCAGATTCAAGTTAGCAAAATCATCAAATGGTTGATATGAATACATCGGCTTTTGCCAGAAATTCAGACAATCACCCACGATTTCAGATTTGGCTCCAATCTAATAATGCGCCTAACCTAAACAATTATTAATAATATAACATTAAATGATATTGAACTAGGCGATTAGCCAGCAATCATGCCTAACTAATTGACACTCCTTTTTTGATATTATTAAAAGGAATCTGTCAGGTTAATTTCATGTCACTCTCTTTAAAGAAAAGTTTTTGTCAGTATAAAGCTCGTGGAGTGGTAAATTTCAACGTTGTTTTTGTCCCTTTAAAGAATAGATATAGTACAAATCAATAATGGCAAAAAAGAGAGTACATTTTTTTAGAAAAAGGATTATATGTGAGAACAGGAGTTATCATCAGGAAAATCCTCAAGCTTTTCAAGCCAAGATCTTTACTCATTACCAATCAGAGATTCTGCGGCATTCTGATCATTTCTGTCAAACAGGATTAAAATAGCTGCATAAATCAGGTTTACCCCCCGATCTTAGGGGTTTTAGTAAAGTAACATTTGTTTGTACAAGTGGGGTTCTATCCCAATATCAGGAGGCCTTGAATTTAGTCAGGGATTATCCCCAAAGGTAGTTTTTACTATATCTTCAGGTCAGGTTTGTTTTTCTTTATCAGATACATATGAATCTTTAATTTGGGTAGGAATTCCAACAACGTCCCCTCTAGGTCTTAGCGAAGGGGGAAAAATGGCTGGAGAAAACAACCTTATATGCAAAAGATCACAGTTCCCTGAGCAATCTTCACAATTGAGTGTTTCTGAAAGTTTTGTTTTACACTGCCAATGGGGCAGGTTGTATCTAAAAGTTACACTGGGAGGATTCTCCAAAAATGTAATGAAGTAAATAAGAAAATACAGGCTAAACTTGACCTTGTTTTTATTTTCAAAAAGAGGAAATATTTATAGGCTTTTTTACAGTTTGTAATCTATCAGAGTGAATTAATCTCTGTGAAATAGAGTCTTCAATCAGTTGATCAGGATCTGATTGATCATTAACTTTGATAGATTGTAATAGATTGCTTTCTCCTTCCAATGATGTTGGGGAATTGAGGAAGGGGATTTTTCAGAGACATGCGAATTTGGTGAAATCCCAACACTTTCCCCCTCTAGACATGATCATGGTGGAGGATGACTTCTTAAAAACCTATGATGAATACAATTTACCACAATACCAGTATCAGTATGAACAATCAAATATTCTAATCCTTTTAAAATATAACTCTATAAGGACCAGACCAATTAGTTCCCAGCTTTTCAGTCCATCCACCTGACCAAGAATGATAATACATAACATAATCTCCAATCTGATATTCAGGTAAGACTGGTTTATGTGATTGCTTTGTAAAGTCTCTCTTCTAATGGTGGTTTCAATTGAATTCATTGCTTGAGCCTGGAGGCGGATAATCTCATCAGCCAGTTTTCTTATAACTAAATTGGAATTTTCTAGGATGCTTTCTTCAAGGATAATCTGAACACTAGAAGGGACTGAAGTATCCCGCCCATATATACACTTAATTGGGGACATCTTGATAATGTGGTGATAGCTTATCTGATAAGCAAACAAGGCACTCAGTAAATAAAAATTCCACCGAGTTGGATCAGTCAAGGCCATTTTCCTTAAAATCAAGACAAAGATTCCATTAACTCCTTCAATGGCCCCATTTGTGGATTATTTTATGGGACAACAGAACGCTGAGTAGTGTTAAATTATTTTGATAACTCCTGTATAAGCTGCAAGGTGAAATTAGTCTTATTATCTGACATAAGGACCTTTGGACATCCATGTTGGGAAGTAATATGCTGATATAGGAATAAGGCTGTAGTCTTAGCCAAAGGGGTAGCAATTGAAATGGCCTCAACCCATTTGGTCAAACGGTCAACGGCCATAATGATATACTGATGACCATGCACTCCTCGAGGAAAAGGCCCTACAACATCAATGCTGACCACTTCAAACACCTTAGTTGGGGAAATGACTTGATGTTGATAAGTATGATTGGTAGTTCCATGACGTTTGCAAGTAAGACATGAGTCAAGAGTCTCCCAAATGAACTCAGTCATGTTGTTCTAATAGTATCAAGTCTTCAACCATTATTGAGTTTTCTTTAAGCTGCTATGACTGACTTGTTCATGACCTTCCATTACAGCGTGAAACCTATAGTTGGGATGTAGGAAGGGCAACCACTTAGACTTAACTTTCTTATACAAAGCTCCATCTTAAATCATAGTATCCCTGGTAATTGATTTTAGATAGGCTCGATCCTCTTCAGTCCCAATTCCATAATTCTGGTCATCCAATAAGATTATACAAACGTCCTTCTTTTTCTGGTTCCAAGGCCAGAATAGGTAGTTGGGATAACCCAACCGCAAATTTGATGCTGAGCTCCTGAGCGATGAACAATGGAAAAATCATAATTTTGCAATTATAAAGCCCAATGGGCCAACCTCCCATCAAGATACTTAATATTCTGCAGCCATCGTAAGGAGGAATGGTCGGTAATAATGGTGAAATGAGTACCATATAAAAAGGGCTGAAGATGCTTGATGGCCAAAATTACCACCAAACATTCTTGCTCACTAACATTATAATTTTGTTCAGCCTTTGACAAAGTTTTGCTATAGTAAGCAACAGAATGATCCTTATTTTCTTCATCACATAGGATAACAAAGCCCCAATAGTGACATTGCTTGCATCCATATGTAGAAATAAAGGCTTATCAAACTGGGGGTGAATTAGAACAGGTGCCTTCATCAAGGTGGTACGCAGAGAATTGAAAGACTGTTCTTGAGCTGATCCCCACTCTAAAGACACTCCTTTTTGTAATAGATATAATAAGGGTTCAGCCATATCAGCAAAGTTGGGAATAAATTGCTGATAATACCCAACCATACCAAGAAAGACTTGAATATCCCGTAAAGAAAAGGGTTGAGGCATCTGTTGGATGGCTTGAACTTTGTCTTCAAGGGGTCAAATCCCTTTAGCTGAAACCTGATGTCCTAAGAAGTCTATTTTATTTTGAAAGAATGAGCACTTGGAGGGCTTGAGTTTTAAGGAAGAGCCCCAAATTTGGCTAAATACTTCTTTTAAATGGTTTAAATGCTCAGTAAAGGTTATTGGAATTCAGCAAGAGTTATGCTCGTTGGTGCTATGTGCCGCTGGATCCCACAATGGAATAATTAAAATAGATAATAAACTCTTAAGGAAACTAAGTTTTTACTTTTTACTTTTATTTGTGTGGGGCAAACCAGGAAAAAGCCCTTTTTCTGATACTAGTATATCATATTTAAACTAGTTCCGACCCTCAGGGCCATAGGAATTTGGGGCTAAAGTACTATAAAGCTGAGTCATCCAAATTAGGAAATATAGGCTTTTACCCTATCAGATAGAGGATAAATATTTTGTGGCAAAACTGAAACATGTGGTAGTGATTTGATAAATTGTATCCAATCACCAGCGGGTAAAATCTTCTCACCTTGGGGGTGTTCAGATCCATGCAGTAATGATTTGTTAATTTGCACCCAATCATCGATGGGTAAAATCTTCTCACTTTGGGGGTGATCAGATCCATGTGGTAATGGACACCTCAAATTTGGCTGAGAAGTTGGAGCAATCCTATTATCAGTTCTTACCTTATTAAGCCAATTTGGTTATAAATCATATTTTCCCAATAGATAGGGTTCCACCGAGAATCCGCCAAGGTCTTTTCGCCGTTGGTACTCATATCATTGATAACCACAATTTTGTTCAAAGATTGGACAGGTGATGGGCCAATTACGGTAACAGATTTGGGGGCATTCTTACTTCCAACATTCTTTTTCAAAAGTTGAGAAGGAGAATGTCTGAAATTTCCACCCTCAAGAATGTTGGGAGGAGT
>JAKSZP010002356.1:0-13851 GCA_022478985.1 Massospora cicadina | reverse complement strand
TCTTGGCTTCCCACAAATCTCATCATTTGGGTTAATATCTCGTCACTTGGAAAGGCTATCCAGCCTGTGAGAACAGATGGTCAGAGCTTGTGATTGTGCAAACTGCTCCGAGATGGTTAGGGTGTTCCATGTCTCCCATTCAGAAGCTCCTAGTCCTCCCCCAAAGATTGCTGCTTTGATGGCAATCAAATTGCTTTAAGCCCACAATAATGGGGCTCTCACACAATTCCCAGGTGGTGGCACTCCCCCTTTGGCAAAAGGAAAGGGTAATGTAAGTCCAGGAGAGCGGCCCCTCTGCCTAGATCGGGCAGTATTCCCATTCCCCACCAAGAAAGGTCCTAAGAGGGAAGCTGTTCCCCTTGTCACGCAGGGCGATCTTGCCCATATGGTGGACAAGCGTTGGGTGACAGCCATCCCTCTGAAAACTCCCCCACCGGTTCCCACAATTTCTTCTGCCAAATTAGTATGGAAAATTGAAGAAATTTGTGCTGAAATATCTGGAATACCTACTCCCATGGCAATGAGGCCCAATGGGCATGTGCATTCAGGTAATAAAGTATCAGGGGTTGAATCCTCAGTCACACTTGCAAGTGGCATTGAGCCACTGAGAGTGTGGTCAATTTGAAATCTGCCTCTGAAACTTTGGAAACAACACCTGGCTGGCTTATACCTATTAATTCAAGAATGCTTGATGTCAGGTCTGCAGTAAAAATTGACAAGGGCGTTGGGCCATCATTGAAAGTCTTTTACAGATCCAACCCTTCCTCTCTCATATTAGGATCATCACTCAAGGAATCCAATTGGTATAACAGATGCCAAAGTGACCAAGTGTAGGCAGGTTGGGTATCCCAAACCCATTCCTGACTTCTTGGAAACACCCCTATGTGGGGTGGCCCTGGGAGATTCTCGTCGCCCATCAGGTGAAACGCCATCACATTAACCATTGGGAAAATGCAAAAGTCAAAATATAGGCGTCTGAGGCTAAATCACAGTGATTTGGCCCACCGCTAACTCTTTTAAAGTCAATTTCCATTAGGTCAATAATATTTCCACCTCCCTCTAAAGTTCACCAGGTTAGGTCAAAATTTGAGGGCTTCAATCCCCTGCTTTGATAAGTTTTCCCAAAATTGACCACTATTTAATCAGTCATATTACACTGAGAAAATTGTCAATTAATTTTCTTTATTCAATTTTGCAGCTAAAAATCCCATCTCCTGATTCTGATCCTTATTTATGTGCAAATTCAAAACACTCTTTCCAACTTAACTATTTTAACAACCCACATGCCATGGGGTCATGTTTTCCTGGTTTGTAGTTAGATTCTTATGCACAACTATGGCTCTTGGGCGCCCATTGGCGAAATTTATTCCTGTTCTAATAATAATCGCTCAAGCAGCAGTGCCTATGGCATTCAGGCTTGTCATTTGGGTGCTTCAGCACTCATACTGGCAGGCCAGTCTAAAATTAACTTGATGTCTTCATGACAATTGGCTTTGATTGAGGTCCACAATATAATCTTATTTCTGTATGTATACCTAACCATATTGAACAACTAGCTATTTGTTACTCAGCTAATCAAGGCAAAGCAATAGTTAAACAGAATGGGTAAACTGAGACTTTGAGTGGTACCTTTGGTAGTTCAATTTTCCTGTAAAACTAGTTGGATTGGGCGGGTATGCCTAGCTTAATTTTTCATTCTATAGTGGGTAACCTGCCATTATAGAATTTGGCTATCTTTTATATTATAAACAAATTTTAGATTGATTGAAAGAAAGAATTGTCTGATGTAAGTGTAGCTATTCTAAATGATAGACTTATTGATTCTACTGCCGCTTTAATCAGTATAAAACAAGGCGCAATAAAAAGCTAATTGTTGACATTCTTAAAATAAAGGTATCTAAGGTTGATGTTGAAATTGTTTAGAACAAAGATTATGATGCGGTGCCTAAAAACAAAGGTTAACTACTAGCCTTGAGCTCCTACAAGGTATGGTATGCTATGAGTAAAGTTACCCCTAACCTAAATCTCTTAATAAAGTTTAACCCTTTCTATAAAAACCTACTATAACTATGCAAATTTGATAAACCAATATTATCAAGATCTCCTTCTTTAGATTGTGCAGGTTCCACATCCCCAGTCATAAAGTGGAATAATTTTTTGGATACCCAAGTTGCACAAGGATAATGATCATTTTAGTAAAATGGAAGGGCTCTATTATTGAGGTGGCTAATTGGAAATTAGAAGAATATTGTGCCTGTTGTCCTAACAAAAGTCTCAAATTCAAATCTTCTGAAAGTTAATGTAAAAGTCATGGGGTTACACAACTACTAATTTGCTCAGAAATCATAAGTATGGATTATTGGTATATCATTAAAGCAATGAACAAATTTAAACTCAAATAAAGAAGCTTTAACGTTGTTGACTTACCAACTAAATTTGGATATTATAAGGCATATATACTAGTATGATTTGAGTTATCCATATCTTATATTGCTTTTTAGATGTAACAATTAAAAGCTTAATAAAGCAGAATAGCTCGGGTTGGGACCATCTAGTACTAAAAAAATAAAGCAGTTTAACATTGAACCAAGGTAACCAGAAGAAATTAGAAGGATTATATGGCTTAATAGCTCTCTGTATAGAGCACTAGAAGACATAGCGCATGGTAGTGCTATTTTATCAATATATATATCTTTAAAATCTGTTGCAACAAATTTTTTGGCCTTACTTGGCAGCTACATCTATAAGTCTAAACTTCTAAGGTTAGATAGAGTGAATTCAGTTAAGCCTTAGATCCCTTTAAACCCTTACTATGATCCAAGGCCTGCTTCATAGGGTAGTATATTTGTGCCAATCATCCATTGAATATTAGTTGATTTCAGACAGTGCCCAGTTTAAATATTGCCTTGTTATTTATTATTTTTGCTGTGATCAGCAACTTTTACTCTTTCCTACTTGTTTTAGTTATCAGACATGCCAGTGCATTGCACCTTGGGACCTAATAAATTAAATCTTATAAGTATTTTTAGCATGGGGAATATATCTAATTAGAAAATATACCAGAATACCTATAAAGTTTTGGCATATATACTATCTGATCATGCATTTTATATAAGAAACTTTTATATAGTACTTTATCATAATAACCTTTAGAAAATTAATAAAGGGCAGATGTATCAAAGGGCTACCTGTTGAATAATCTCTGAGGCAAATTACTTTGAAATGAATATACCATCCCAAATTCCTGATCATATATAGGAATTAAAGTGTGTATATATAGCTGATGAGTGAGATTAACTATATAAGGGTACCTATACTTTCTCATCAATAATATCAAAACTAAACACTTAATAATAGTATAATAGCTTTCTGATCTAGAATATACCTCAATTAATTACCTAGTATAGCTACCTTATAAGCTATATATTATTGATAATATGAAGCATATAGATAAATAAACAATAATAGAAAAGTTTTAACCTGATAAAAGGTTATAGATATAATTTAGTAAGCAGAAGAGTAAAAAGCAGGTAAGGTTTTATATAACAGATAGCTAAAATTTCTAAATAGTGATGAGAACTAAAGATGCAAAGATCAATCTTGAGTGAAAGGGTAAAATATGAATTATAAAATGGTAATAAACTTTCTATAATAGATATAATATAAACTATGTATAGGTTTGCTGATCAGACTTGCAGCCCTAAATTTTTAGAGGTTAATGTGAGCCATACTATAAGGTGAAAGTATAATAATATAGTTAGCACAGGTAATTTAGAAGATATACTTGCTAAACTGTGAGTTATCTGTTATGATATATTGAAGCAGAATTAGTAATGAGCTGTCTAAAAACTAGCACTCAAATTATAATATTAAGATATTTTATATTAATATTGCAATTTAAGGTTTTATTTTAGGTGGCAATAGATTATATATACTTATATGATTTTAGTAATTGTATGATAACTTTAAAATATTTGAGGTGGGTTGACCTTGGGATAAATATACCACACCAAGAATTTTTCTAGCCAGTACAGGTTTCGAACCCAAAACCTGCATAGGGTGGAAGCAGTTTTACCTACCAGGCTAACCACCCTTGTAATTGTATAACTTATAGTAGCTAAAAATAGTACAGTTAAATGAAATAGCTGGACTGCAGCAGTAGTAACCTAGCTACAAATATCATAGCCATCTTTGCTGATATAAGATTATAAGAAAACTTTTGAAGAGGGCTATAAATGGTTTCAAATCTCAACTAATTTATTGATATGGACAAAAGCTGGAGGTATCTTAGTTGAGAATCGCTTACATCATAATCAATATGAGAGTAAATAAGTTATGAAGCTATAAAAACTTGTAAGATCAATAGCTCATTGTGGTTTAAAGGTAGAATAAATTGGAATCTGGGTTGAACAGTATAAACTTTTTTTAGAATAAGGCCATTTGGAATTTATAATACAAGGTAACATGGTTAAACTTACACTAACTAATAGGTGGATTTAGATAAGTGACATGATTTAATCTAGTGGATTGGGTGTATTCGAATTGAAGGTGCAGCTAATAGATTTGTAAATTTAGTAGCAAGCCTGCCTTATAAGCCTTTAATCTATTTAATCGATTCAGAATTCGATTCGATAGCACTTCAAGGCTAAAAAGGCATGTATGTTTCACAATGATCGGAGTGAGCGCGTGTTTAATCGAATAACGTTTACATGCTAGGGCGAACATCTATTCGTCATGAGTATCCAAAATGACCAATGATGCCCAGCTACAGTGCGTCTAGCATGAAGCCCACTTACGCCACTATGGTTTTCAGGGCAAGCCCCTGTCGAACCTAATACTGCTACTTAAGGCATCCATCTTTCGTTATCTAAGCCACGACCCTTGAGTTCATCCTCGTATCTATCCAACTCAAACTATTAGAAATTAATTTTCCTCGTTTCTATCCAACACAAGCCATTGAAACCACTTGAGAGTCTGGTCAAGTTTTAAAGATGTCCCTCGGCAAGAATTTGGGAAAGTTTCGCCAGGTATAGATATAGTGTCAATTTAAAGCGTTCTAGTGGACCAGCGAAAGGATGGGCGGGGCAGAAAAGACCGACACTTCCGATGATTTCAAACTGCTGGAGCTGGAAACCGACCAGCGTCGGGAATCCTGGAAAAGTTGGAAACGACCTTGGATCTTTATTTGAAAGCCCTAAGTACTATTAGACTTACATATTAGCTTTCGCCTCACCTAAGAGATTTTAAGTTGATTATCAGCCATGCCTTTTGATGTCGAGGGCTTTATAGTGGCTTCTTTTAAGCTTATTTTTATCCCGTCCATTCTTACCCTTATATATTCTGTATCATACACACCTTTTTGATCGCTAAAAATAAATGCAACCGAATATTTTTAACGGTTTTAAAAAAGGTAAGCGAAAGCCGACCGCGGACGATAAGGGTAAATCTATGCCGATTGAAGCCCTTGGCGCGTGTATGGTCAACCAAGCCTATTTGCTCGGGGAGGAGATGCCGTACGGTAATGGCTGGTTACATCCCTACCTTCCTTTACCGCAAGCTCACCCGTTTATCAGGCAAGGCCCTTTTAAAAGCTGGCCAGGCACACGAGAGGATTGCCGTCCTTCAGGGTGATTTTGTAAGTTGTGGGTATACCGCAAAGTTTGATCGCCAACCCGCTTTAGGTTAACAAGGCGCGAGCTGGATACTATGCGAATCTAGACCGCTCTTTGACGGATATGAAGGATTACAATGTAGGCTTACTTTGGGCACGGCGCTAATGTTTAGAATCTGCGCAAGAAGTTGGAGAACCGCCGCCTCGATTTGGATGCGAAGCTCAGCAAGCTCCAAAAGGCCAAGAAGGAAAAACCGGAGCTAGAGGAAGAGATGAGAGCAGCCCAGGTGAAATATGACGATACTCTCTCCGATGTTCGAGCGCGGATGGTGATTATTGCCGAGGCTGAGGTTGGTTACGCCAGCTTTTCGAACTGATCGTTATAGGAATATCACGTCAGAGACCTGACCTTGTTTGTAGAGGCGGAGCTTGCCCACTATCAGAAGGCCGTAGAAATTCTCACCCCAGTCGTGGCTTCGCTCAAGGAGATGTAAGCTTGAGATGGGACTTGGCCCATTAAAATCTACAGATGCGCTGCACCCAAACCCAAGAAGTACCTTACAACTGCCTTGGGCAATGGCTCGGCTTCAGTTGGGCGATCCTTAACTTATAGCGAAAGTCGGCGTCGACTAGACTATGAGAGTGAAGGAAGCCCTCTGTCAACTACAGCATCATATGATGATTTAGAGATTCATCCGTCTGTTCCCAAGCAGCAAACTGGCACTTCACGGGTAACGGAGCGTCAGGCGGCCCCGCCTCCCATCCCTCGCCGAAGTAGTAAGTGGGGTTAAACGGTCTAATCTTTAGCCCCTAAGAAACAGGTGCGGTGCTTGTATGATTTTGAAACGGGAGAAGAGGATGAGCTCACAATGGTAGCGGGGGAAATCATCACGGTGACAAAAGAGATCGACGAGGGCTGGTGGGTTGGTGAGATTGGCAGTGGGTCCAACAAGCGGTCAGGAATGTTCCCAGTCAACTATACTGAACCTCTTAAGGAATCGAGCTCTCGAACTTCTGGGGAAAATCAGCCATCGATTCTAGGGGGCGGTGGTGGGCTGTTTAACGACCCTGAAGAGCTCAGCGATGCGAATTTGGCATCGAGGCCAAGTTTCCGAAGGACCAATACTGCGAACTCCAGCGCATCATCCACCCATACCCTTTCCCGCCCCGCGTCAGGTACGGCCCATACAAACGGGGCTACCTACCGTGAATCTGCCCCCGCCCGCCCAACGGGACCCAAGCCCGGCATGGTTTCCTCCAGCACTAAGCAGCCGGCCACCGCTCGGGCTTCCTACTTGGGGCCTGGAGAGGCAGCTTTGGGCGCGGGTGAGACATGCACTGGATCCTCCGCCAAATCCTGTCGGGAGTGTGGATGTAACGATTTTTCCGCAAATGTTTTTAAAAGGGGGAGCTGCAACAACTGCTTCCATGCCCACTAGTCTACCATCCTCCGTACTTCATAGCTACTATCCTATTTGCATCCTGACAACTTGATCAGATCTGTTATTGCAAGCTTTAACCTTCTACTGGAATGGCAAGCCGAATCGGCGCTGTTGGGCTTATGAGATTCCTGCTGTAGCTTTATCTGCCCAATTATTAAACCATGCTATTATATTTGGTTCTGAATGCCCTCCATTTGAAGTTGATTTGGAGCGTTTAGTAGAAGCGCAGGATCGATGTTTGGAGTATGTGATCAGATCTTTATTTATTTGGATTGGGGTTCAAATCTCTACAGTTCGAAAATTTTCTTTGGGGTGATGCAGTTATAGAATACCTATGGATCATTTTCTTCCAGTTGGGCTATAAAACTTTAAAGTCTTATACGAGGAAGGTTGGCCTTGGTGCAACTATATTACCCCAAGTCATTAAGAAAAAAGGGTGAGAATCTAGGAATGAACCTAAAACCCCAGGGAATCTTCAGCTTGCTTTAAAATTAGCTGGGAAAACTACAGTATACTTCGTTACCCTCGATCATAGGCTAGAAAACGGTGCAAAGCTCAATATATAGTCATTATCTTATGAGGAGGGTCCTATTTTGAATTAAATTTGGTGAGCAGCTTTATAAGGTTCATGCCCATATAGTTGTACCACCCTTCTCCAGTTCAGCTATAGGATCTCACTACGGTTTGATATCTTTTGCCTTGTTAGAATGGCCAAAGTTTACGCAAAACTACTCATTTTTCCAAAGGTATGCTAGCCCTAAATCCTATCTGTAACCTACCATGGATGGAGCACCCCTCCATGGTCAGCTAATAGGGTGTAAGTACTAGTAGATGTATCAATATATATATCAGCTTTTCATAGAGATTTAAACCCCTAGAATCATTGAAATCTAAAATATGAATAAGTATCTGGATATTTTTTACCCAACCTATCTATCTGAACTCAACCCATCAAACCCTCTGCATCATCTGTTTCAACCCCTCTTTATTACAATCTACCCCAAACTAAGATTAAAGAAGAAAGGAAAATTAGTAAAGATCTTGATAAATTGGAAAAATGATTACCTTGACCAAAACTAATTCCCCCCAAAAAAGTAGGAGTAATGACATCTGCAAATAAATAACCAGAATCTTTTTTGTTGACGCCAATTAATATATTATCTTGTATAAAAGGTTAATTTGGCTTTGGAGTATCATTGCCCCTCTCCAGACAAAATAACATCAAATACCAGTTGTTGTTAGTTTAAAGGGCTCATACTCTCTACCTGCTCTTATTGAGATCCAAGTGTAATATCTCTCTGCTCTCCACACAACCCATACGTCTACCAGACATACCTTATAGCCATCCTTCCTACCTTTTTATACATTGAGGTATACTCAGAGAATTATGCCCATTCAGTCCTTGTTATTCCAGCAACAAAAAGTGGTGCTACCTGCCAGGTCACTCTTCCAGGTAACCTGTTAATTTAATATTTTTCTGATAAAACTAGCAATAATATAGCTAGTCTACCCCTTGCAAACATCACAGGTGTTTCTCAGTGAGTGAATTCTGATCTAAGGTTTCATGGTAGAAGCTGACTGAAAGAAGACTGGCGTTTAAACTTTATGGGTTATAACTCAATGAATGGCCCAGTATGCCAGGGGCTCAGCCGTCCTAGTGACTAAAAAGGGATGTTCTAGGGTTAAGCAGGAGTAGTGCCGTTCAAATGTATACCAAAGGCCCCATAATCAACCAAATGGGTGAAAAGGGCAACTGCAGTTCTTGTGGGGGCAACCCAGGGATGGTAGAGGCATGGAGGACAACAACCCCTCAAAGTTACATGGGTGTCAATTATGAATATGACCAAATCATATTAGGGGTAGAATATGCACAAGTTATATCATAATAAATTGGCAATAGATTGGCAGGGTAAAACAAGGTCAAAAGCATGCTGTAAGTCCCAAGGAACATCCCCTGGCCATCAATTGGGCCCTTTTCCCGTTCCCAAGTAAGAAGGTATTGAAGAGGGTGGCTGTACCCCTCATTACCCAGGGCAACCTCACCCACATGGTAGACGAGTGCTGGGTAACAGCTCTTCCACTTCAAATTCCTCCCCTGGTGCCCACACTCACCTCAGCAGAACTGGTACAGTTAATCATGGAAATCTGCACCAAGATCACCAAAATGAAATTGATTGACCTGAAATTGAGTGGGAGTCAGCCCAATAGTCAGATTCCATGTAGTCAGAAAGGGATGAAGACTGCCCCATCAGCTGGAATGGCTGACAGTTTTGATTTGGATAATGCTATAATCAAAAAAATCAACCCCCCCTCAAAATTGTCAGGGATCATCCCTGATGGGCAGGTAACAGCATTGGACACCATTGATGAGGGTTTGAAGCTCCCTGCTGGCAAATCAGGCATTGCGCCCTATGCAACGCCTCTGACTGAACAAACGCCCCAGCAACTGGGCATGGGCGGGTTGGGCATCCTGAACCCATTCTCAACCAAATGGGCCCGCCCCTACGTGGGGTAGCCTTGGGGGATTCCCGCTGCTTATTGGGTCAAATGCTGTTGCACCAACCATCAGAAACATATAAGAGCCTCAGTTTGGACGTTTAAGGTTGAACTGACAGCAACTTGGCCTGCTGCCAAATTCTTTGATGTCAGTTCCTAGTTAAATTATCTGTTCCCTATTCCCAAATAATTCACTGGTTAGGTCAAACTTGCGGGACCCAATCCCAGCTTGTTTCCCCTCTCAATCAACCACTATTTAATCAGTCACATTGCACTGAGAAAATTGTTGGTCAATTTTTCTTTCCTAAATTTTCCATTAAAATTCCTTTCCTAAAATTTTTTTTCATGTCAAAAATTAAACCGCCTTTTCCGCCAACCCTCATGCACCCCTTGGGGTTAATGGCCATACTCATCTGGTATTTTGTTATATGCTTATATGAGATTCTGGCTCACCAGCAGTTATTGGTGAGATTCTTTTCCAGTTCCATATTCGTTGAACCAGCAGCAGTGTCTTTGGCATTCAGGTTTGCTGTTTGGGTGCTCTGGCATCTGGGCTGGCAGGCCAGTCTAATTCTTACTTTCTGTTTGCCTGACACATGCTCAGCATGTGAAACAGAAAGGCAGAGATGATCAGGAGTATAAGCGCTCCCATCTCAGCCACAGCACGGTAAGATGCTGGATCAATGAATTGGAATGCCCATGCCATGATTTTTGATATAGTTAAATGTATCTGCCATTTTTTCCAGATTCGTTTGAGAGTGATATTGATATGTAAAAGGATGGATCCTGCGGAAAAATACTAAGGTAAGAATAGTGTTACATCTTTGAAGTTATAATATATTAAAAAACTGGCAACTGACCCTAAGGATGGATGTTGACTTTATAGGAGAGAAGGGGAATAATCAGAGGGAAGCTAAAAGCAATGTCCTGAACCTGAGATCCAAGACATGTTCCCAATTGGTTGGTCTGAGAAGAGGTTGTAGGTTGAAAAAATCTTCAGTTTTGAATACCTTTATAAATTTTTTGATATCTAGATCCATTGATCAATGAATAATTCAGATTTGTAGACTCAATTTTACACAGTTCTGGATCAACTGGTGGATCAGCGCAGCCAGCTTTGTATGGATCTTTTTTCTGGGTGATTTGCTATAATGCTTTAGAGGCGGATTGAGTGATCCATGGAGTTGATCTGCAATCCATTCATATTAAAGACCCAATCCATCATTTTTGGTCTGTTAGATTTCATATGAAGCCAGGAGGGTTTGGGCTCATTTCGCATATGGGTGATATCTAATCTGTGAATGGGATGAGCCCTCAGGTACCATCAGAGGCCTCTGAACTGGACCACCTCCCTTAAAACTGCTCTACTATTTCCAATGAGGAAGAAGAGGAAAAATGGGGCAGGGAAGGAGGATGCTTGGGGCAAGACAGTACCCATTACTCATCATCACATGAGCTAAATAAATCATTAGAGATAAAGGAGCCATTGGAGGACAGGGGTCCCTCTTATTCTTGAAAGGGTACTGGTCATAATCAAGTTGGTGGCTGGGCATCTGGACTTACATGGGTTAAACAATGTATAAATTTTTGGATGTTTTAAATCTTAAGCACTATGTAAATTATCCGCTCTAAAAAAGTATAGCCCTTTTAAATTTAATTTTTAAAAATTAAGTATACTTTATATACTGCTATAAACTAATTATAAGTTTTCCATATTAAACCTTTTTTTGCTCAGCGTCAATTTCTAAGTGCTTTCATAAAAATATAACTTTGGATTCCTGTTTCCCAGTCCTACCCAATTTCATTTAATCCTCCCACCAGCTGCTCCAGTGTTGGGTAGTGGCAAACCCCCCTCAGCGTTTTCCATCCGGTGGTGAAAGGTGTTTAGATTTGGGCATCCAGTCCTGCCAAATCCTTAGGAAGGGGTTTCCCCATGGGCCTCAACCTTTACCTTGAACATTCCCAGGCGGTGCCTCAAAGCTCCCTGGTGCTCTCTTGGAACAATATGGTGTTTGGCCTTTATTTCAACTATGGACAATTGTTCCTATACATTGATAATATAATAATCAAATTGGCACAGGCAGTAATGTACCTTTCAGCTTTATCAACTTTAACCTCTTAAGGGGTATTTAATTTAGGTTCATTTGTGAAGCTGACGCCACAAATGCAATGACTGTGTCCCTGGTATCCAGGGCACCCCACTCCCAACCACTCATACCTGGCTACCAGTGAACACCACTATGGTGGTGCTGTTTTCTGGTTTGCCACCCACCTTTCCTCCAATGTGCTCCATAAGCTGATGGTTGGTTTAACAACTTACAGCCTTGACCCCATCCTTCATTTTGTGATCCCTAGTTGGGACACACGTCTATCAGGGCTTTAGACATTTGCCACAATATGCTCTAGTTCTAAAAAAATCCCTGTTAATTGCAACTTGCACTGTTATCCCTGCTGTCCCTGAGCATCCATTGTCAGGATTCGAGATAACAAATGAATTATATTCCTCACTTCTGGATTGAGCCACATTAAATTGGTTCCCAAACCTATCCAAATGAAATTGACTTCAGGATCCTTCTCCCCAATTCCTGAGTCACATGGGGCGGCATTTCCACCAAGTTGGTCAGGTGGGTGGCGAAATCCATTGAGGATGCCCAAAAGGCAGCTAATCTGGAAGATCAGGAAAGATCCTGAGCGGATGGGGCCATGACAATCCTCGAGGCACCATGTCCCCACTCACCCTATAAATATCAAATTCTTTTAAACTTAATAAAATACTCAATATCCTAACCCACTTTCCACTTTCTTCTCGACTTTTTCTGTGAATTTGCAGCTTCAAGCCACCTTTGGACCTCAGCGACAGCCTAGAATACTGTAGCACTGACAAACGTGGTGCTCACTACAGGGCGCTCTGAGATGTTCCAAGTAAAAACGCCTATCACAATGAAAAATACTAGCGGCCCTGAAGACCAAGCCGCTGGTCAGTTGAGAAGCGTTACCCAATGGGTTAGTACCTTGTGGCATGAAATACCAGCCGCTCAACCTGAAATATTAGAATTCTGGGCTGCCTTCCAGTTTACCCTGCCTTCTATTGATGGAAGTTAGTACCAACTTCAGTATGAGAACCTTAATGAGGTTGTCCAACAACTAATAAATGGCATCTACTCCGTGGGTGCATGTTCCAGCCATTACCGCGCCTCTTCCATTCCCTCTACCATGTGGTACCTCTATGACTCGTCCCAGCTGCTGGCAGCAGAACTCACCTTGGGTCCCAAACACTACCTCCACAACTTTGTTCACCCCACTATCCATCATATACTCCAACTGGTTAAGTTGCACCGTCAGGAGGTCTCCAGACAACTAGGGCTCACTCAGGCCCTACACAACCACATTGTCAATTTTTATAATGCAACCCCCTCCTTTGTTCACAACAACCGTGAGGCCATTGTTGATAACTGATGACTGATCAACAAATTCTGAGATCAAATTGTGGTGTTAGATAGCGGGATCTCTGGCTATCTTGAGGATGAGCTGCGTCAGAACGTCCAATTCCTTGAAGCAACTTGGAATCAACGCCCCCTTCAAGTCAAGGATCTGGTATGAACCCTACAACAACACTATCAGGAGCTGGCCTCTCACGACTACCAATCCAGGAGTGAAGGTCCTGAAGAGCCTATGGGGTCTGAAGGCCCTAAAGGGCATGAGGGACCCAAAGGGCCAGAGGGTCCCCGTGGACCCCCTGGGCATCAGTTCCCTTGCATCCCACTGCTGCTGGCCCTGAGGACCTATGGCGGAAAGATGTGATTAAAGCCTTGGCTGCCTTACATGATCAAATTTGGAATGTAGCTCAGGGGTGCAAACTCCGAGTGGATGGTGTCCCCCTTGACCCTAGGGTCTCCATTTATTCCCTGTCAGATGAAATGGGCAACTTAAGCGCTTTTGCCAAACTTACCAATACACACATCTCTTGGCTAGAGCAAACTTGTTGAGGGTTTGAAACCCTTTTGACCACCCTTGAGAGCCAGCTTCTCTTTCAGGGTGCCGATATTCAATCTTTAAAGGAGTAAATCGCAAGTAAGGCTTCCATTTCCTCCCTTAACCAAAATCGAAATGACATCCAAGAGGACCTTGAGGGCCTACAATGACAGCTAGACCAGAAGGGCCCCCACGAATATGTGGAAACTGATACCTTGGAGCCAGCGCCCTTCCCTGGTGTTAACACCCTTTCCACTCCGCTTGTAACTAACTTTAAACCTAGTTTTAAAGAAAGGTTCATTCCCAGCCAGGAGATCATTGCCTCCTTCC
>JAKSZP010002355.1:0-13897 GCA_022478985.1 Massospora cicadina | reverse complement strand
AGTGGTACCATACACCATTTGATGTTCCACATCAGGTTTGAATGTCAACTTCGTTATCAACTGAGTAGAAACTATGTTGACTGGAGCGCCTGTATATATTATAGCAAAAACTCTATTTTTTTCACCACAAAAATATCACAGTATGTACACTCAGAATAAAAAGAATATTGACTGTTTAATATGTGGGTATTTACAGGACCTTTTTTCCCAAGGAAACTCATAATCCTTATTAACTTTATGGTATTATTTAACAATAGCATCTATTGGAAGGGTGACGTTTACTCCTTTCAGGGTTGGTGCATCTGCGGCTGGATCCAGCTTTTCAGAGGAAGCTTGATGAACATCTGGCAGGCGTATGTCCTCAGTTGCTCCTGAGGTCCTTCATCCGCTGTGGCCTTGGCTTGCACTCATGTCAGTACAAAAACTCCTCCAACTAGTTTCTGGAATAAAATCCTATCATCATATTGAGGGAATTCCGCTAAATATACTACAATGGATTCAGGTGGGACATTCAGGGTTGGTATAGCAGTTGTAGAGGAATTTTCTCTACTCCACTTCATCTTTTCCCTGGTAGTATTGATCCTGTTGCATACAGTGAACATGACGGTAAGGGTAACTCTGTGCCAGGTGGCCAGGGCGACCACAATCATAGAAATTAACCCCATAAGAGCCGCGACCTTGGTTTTTATAATAGGGTCCAGGCCAATAATTTTGTTGATGTTTAGCGTAACCAGAGCCAGTTTGGTAGGATGATTACTGACATTCGGCATAACTAGGTCTGGGCCAGTAGTTGGGTTGCTGAAAAATTTTGTAAAAGAAGCTAGGGCAGAAGTGAAATATTGGGAGTAATTTGGCTGAGGATGTTTTGTAATTTTGGCAATACCCTATATATCCACTGAAGGGTTTTTTGCACAGGGTTACGCTACTGAGAAACTAGAACGGACAATATGAAGATTGTCAGTTCCTCAAACACTTGTAAACAAACAACTTATAATAAAAAGTGAGCAATTTCCACAACAACTCTTCTTTATTTTAATATAATAATCTTGGCGGATCTCTTCTAGTCCACTTCTCCTTCTTTTTTTAGTACTAGATGGTCTCAACCCGTCCACTTCTCTTTCTTCCTTTCTTCTTAACTCTGAAACATGTCCTTGTCAATCCTCTCATCTCGCTGATATCCCAGCGACCTCAGTTGGTACTGAATCTTTTGCTTAGTTTATTTGTTCTTCCATATTCTCATTGGTTTCAGCTTGTTGTTCTTCAATTCTTTAAATTTTAAATTTATTGTGGGGAAGGCCGACCATGGGATGGACACTTCCGAATATGACTCAGATGAGACAAAACTTAGTACCAGGGGAGGCACCCCAGAGAAGCGATGCTATCTCTTGTTGCCAGTGGGAACGCCACTTATGGGAAGGGGGAGGGAACTTGTGTAGGGGACGTAGACACTATTGAGCACGTGTGGAGGAAGGGGTCTGATTTGATGAACCAGACTGGGAACCAGGAGGAGACCAGCTGTTGGTGATGCGGTGGGAGATATCCAAACATCCACGCTTGAAAGTGATCCACCAAATGAGACCGGAATCTGTGGACAGCTTCAGGGAGGGTGGGGATGGATCCAGCGATGGCATCCAAGACAATCGTGTGGATAGTCCACATGGCGATTGCAACCACCAGAGCACGGAGGGAGGGTGGGAGGGGTAGGCCATTGATGAAGCAAACATATCTCTTGACAGACTGAAGGGATGTGTTTGATCCTGGCCTAGCAGACGTTGGACTTCGCGCCATATTACTATAGAGGTGGGGCACTTCTCCAGGCGATGAAACAGCGTTCCATACTGGCCACACACGACACAGGATTAGTGTAAAGCATTAGAGCGCTCATCTGTACGATACACCCGCCTCATGCAGCACCACAAATGGGATTGGACTTGAGGCTGCAACAGAGGATGGTGTGCATAATTCCAGATAGTCTTTTGGGTCTCAGTGGAATAAGGGATGTCCATTATGTCCAGGTAGTCCACCCTGGATAGGACTTGGGGTCGAATGGGGATCACGCCATCATGGATGGGTAGCCCCTGTACCTCTTGTGTGAACTGAGGAGAGGGGCGGCCTCTTCAGGTTGTATGTCCACTAATACAATTTCTCTCACTCTGCGCTTCGCATGGAGAGTAGGATTCGTTTGTAGTGGGTTTTGGTCCCATGAGGACCTGTGGCTGATGTGTGTGATGCGAGGTATTTCATCAGGGAGTGGGGGTTTAATGGATTGTTGAGGCCCAAGGCTCGGGAGAAGTTGGAGTGGGCCGCGCGGGACCAGTGTTGGGATGGGAGTGTAGGAGCAGTGATGGCCGCAATCCAGGTGCCCAGGATCTTGGCGGCATGGGCTTTGAAGTCAAGTAGGCCCATGCCACCATGATGATGAGGGCCAAACATGACCTCTAGCCATACTGGTGGAGGGCGGCCTGACCAAAGCCAACCTTGTAGCAAAGCATACAGGGATTTGAAGAAGCTTGGGAGAAGGGGATGGCGTGGGCTCTGAACCAGACTTTGGATAGGAGCATAGAGTTGGCAAGAACAAATTTGCCAGTGAGGGTAGTAGGGTGGGCTCTGAGAGAGACGATTCGCTTCGTCACGTTGTCCAGTATATGTCACTCCATTACTGCTGACGCGTATCCAACTGCCTCCATCCACACGCCCAGATGGCGTACCGGTCCTATGGTAGGTCGTGGCACAAAGGGGAGAACCAGTGGAGCGGTGTGTTTGAGTTAGTAAGGCGTGGACGTGGGCGAGCAGATGGGCCGGGTTGGGAACTACTTGCTGGGGCCCAGCAGTTCTGAAACTGACCAAGGAGGATGATTTCGGTTTTGGAGGCGTTCAGTGCCGCGTTGCTTACCCGGGAATATTCCTGGATGAGGGCTTCAAGCGCGCGTGCATCTTAGTTATTAGACACCCCCACCACGCAATCATCTGCAAATGCCATCATCTTGACTGGGGTTTGGCCTGGCACATGGACCCCAGTGAGTTGGGCATTCACATTTCGCAGTAGTGGGTCAAGGCTGAAGTTGTATAAGAGTGGGCTGAGGGGGTCCCCCTGTTGCAGGCCCCTTTGAGGACGGACTACTTCCGTTAGGAAACCTGGGCCGCGCACTGCCATTGTTGCAGATTCCGTGAGCAGCATCACCCAGTTAATGAAGCGGGGAGGTAGGCGGAATTGTTGGAGGCAGGCCCTAAGGTATTCCCAGTTTACTCTATCATAGGCCTTTTGTTGGTCCAAGAATACAAGTGCCCCAGAGGCTGTGGACTGACACACATTAGCCACAGAGTGCACGTTATCCCAAATCGACCTTCTGGGGATGAAACCGAATTGTTCTGGGGAGATGGTGGCAGATGCTACAGTCCCTAAACGGTTAGCCATGATTTTGGTTAGAATTTTGGTGTCTGTGTTTGTTAGAGAAATGGGGCTCCAGTTGGCTAAGTCTAGTCTATCCCCTTTCTTGAAGAGTGTGACCATAAAGGCCTCATGTCCTCCTGGTAGGAGGCACGTTTCCAACAGGCTTTGGTTGAGTGAGGCTAGCAGCAATGGGGATATATATTTAAAATATTTTTTGTAGAACTCATATGTAATGCCATCTGGGCCTGGGCATTTTCAGTTTGGCGCACTGCGAATGGTAGTCCATAATTCGTTCAGAGTAATTAAATTCATTATTTCCACTTTTCTTTCTCGTTGCAAACACTTTTGCAACCCATTCAATTCAAGACTAAATCTAGTTTGATAATCTCATAGAGGGGATTAGTCTGCACCCATGTCTGGGAGCAGTTGGGCAAGCAAGGCAAGAGGAGCAGGCGGAAGGCCCGCGGCCTCTAATGTAAAAAAACGCCACGGAGAATCCGGTGGAATAGAAAAAAATCTAAAAAAACTGGCGGTCACAATTTCCCCAGAGATACTCGTGTGGCAAGCACGATGCAACCAGTACATCAACACGCCATATTCCCAGCCACTTTTGTTGGTGGAATTTGGAGTCCGTGTGTATCTGGACATCCAAAAAACGGCCCTATGGGAAAAATTTTGTGAAGATGTACACAAAATTTTCCCGACCGCGGTGTACGTTGCACCTCACTCCATGTCACGCGGTTGGCTGGACCTAGGTTTCAAAAAGAAAATAGCAGAAGATGAGGCTGCAGCGGTGCGCATAGTGGTTGACCTCCCTGAAGGGCAACGGGTCGTCAAAACTAAATGCACCATATGGACAAAATCAAACCAAATTTTCCTCACGTTTGAATTTTTGCCTACTATGGTAAAATGTGACAATTTGGAGCAACACCTGAAAGATGGTCTCGCCATATATGGCAAAATACAATATTTCAAAATGCAACGTTTCACGGTGATGCCACACCTGTGCACCGGCAAAGCCATTGCAGTTCTGACCCCAACTGAGGAGATCACAAAGGACCTAACCCAGATCCTGCACTCCACCTTTATTGACATCGCAGGGCACACCACCCACCCATTCCGGGTAACTGTGGACAGCGCACCCCCATGTGCACCCACTGTGATGCGTTCAGCCATAAGGCGCACGCATGCCCCATCAAAGAGGGCGTCACATTCCAAGAGTACCCCTCGGCGGCCATGGCCAGCGGAGAGGCGCACTACGAACCAACCACAAGCACCAAGGAGGCTTTCCCTTGGGGAGCACAAGGCTGCTTCCTATTGGTAAAGCCCATCTCCCCGCAGGAGTGGAAGAAGGCCAAGCAGGCCCATAGGACCGCGGCCAAGGAAGCGGCCAAGGCCACCACCACCATCTCACACTCACAATGGCAGGAGGACATGGAGACCTTCGCAGCAGAAGCAACTTGGGAATCCATCACCCAATCAGATTGGGAGGCCCATGCCGAATGGGCCACTCAATCCGAGGATCCAATGGGAGATTTGATCTCACCCAATCACTTGCACCCAAGCCCCGGTCAAAACTGACTTGGGACCTATCCCAACTTTAAATTTTTTTTTGCCCCACTCGACGGTGCACCAAACTTATCTGCACCGCAAAATATTTGTCCGATGTCAGGAAAACAAAAAGTGAAGGCCAAAGCCAATGTGACTCTTTCCGCAAAAATTAACAAAAACCCTGATAGCGTTGCAGCTAATACCCGCGCTGTTGTGAAAGCCCGTGGGGACCTGGAAGAGGCTGGTGGGCCCGGGGGCCACCCCTTGCACCTAAGGTGCAATGGGGGAAACCTTCACTCTAGGGATGTTGAATATCACCAGACTCAAGGCCTCCCCATCCCAGGCTAGGAAACTGAGTTTTTTACAAAACAATTTACCCGTGGATATCCTGGCCATCCAGGAGTCCCACTGTCCACGAGGTTCCAAGAAGCTTGGAAAACAATGCTCCTACCATCCCTATCCTTTTGGTCGAAGCACTGTGGAGTGCTAATTTGGAAAAACAATTTTTTCAAATTTACATCTTCAGAAACATTCCTAAATGGCCGAGTGCTTGTTGTCACCTTCTCATGGGCTGATGTTGCACACACAATAGTCAACATTTACGCCCCAAACGGTGCACATGAGCGTCAGGAATTTTTCTCATCAGTCAAATCCCTCCCGCTACCCCCCAATTCTTTCCTAATTGGTGACATGAACTGTTGGCTAACCTCAACAATGGACTGATGGCCACCCTCACCACATGCCCCACAGGGTCACATAGAACTATGCGTTCTGAAAGCCACCCTTGGGTTAATGGATACGCTGCTGCAACATGCCCCACTGCTCGAAAACATGACATGTCCCCACATCCACAACGGCCAATTAAGGTCCATGACCTGCATTGACCTTATTCTAGCGCCGGCGAAATTCCAACCCCACATCTCCCACTTCAAAACAACGAAAATGGAATTCTCCAACCACCAACTGGTCTCAATAACATACCACTTACCCGTCACAGTTGCAAAGGCCCCACATTGGTGCAAAATCCACCCCCCAGAGCTCGCGTCACCAGGATTTTCCATGTGGGTGGAAGAAGCAACTTTGGCAAAGTCATTTGTTGCACCGTTTTGCGCGAACCCCATTTCCACATGGGCAACTTTCAAAGAAGACACCATCCGCCACTATTGCCATCTCTCATCCAGACACTCACGAGCCACATAGGTGGTTATATCGCGCGCGCTGGCGGAATTGGCCCACTTGGAGTCCAACATTCCAGCCTCAGGATATAGCCCTGCATGGGGCTAGAAGTGGGCGGAGGCAGCCGCCCACCTCAACGCACTTGAAAGGCAACACAAACATCAGGTTTGTGTCCAATACAGGGCCACACGCATCACTAAAGGAGACAAGTGCACCGCATACTTCTTCAAAAAAATTTTTGCACCACGCCAGGGCATGGCCTGCACACAGGTGCGAAGATCGGATGATTCTATTGTGGACAACTGGCCGAAGTGGCAATCAAAATGCAAAGATATTACTCTGAGTTATACCAAGCCAAACCAATTCAGCCGGCCAAAATGGCAGAATTTCTCAACAGAGCTCATATCCACACCATTTTCTGATACCCAGAAATAATGAATTTAATTACTCCGAACAAATTATGGACTACCATTCGCGGTGCACCAAACCAAAAATGCCAAGGCCCAGATGGCATTCCATATGAGTTCTACAAAAAATTTTTTAAATATATATCCCCATTGCTGCTAGCCTCACTCAACCAAAGCCTGTTGGAAACGCGCCTCCTACCAGGAGGACATGAGGCCTTTATGGTCACACTCTTCAAGAAAGGGGATAGGCTAGACTTAGCCAACTGGCACCCCATTTCTCTAACAAACACAGACACCAAAATTCTAACCAAAATCATGGCTAACTATTTAGGGACTGTAGCATCTGCCATCATCTCCCCAGAACAATTCTGTTTCATCCCCAGAAGGTCGATTTGGGATAACGTGCACTCTGTGGCTAATGCATGTCAATCCACAGCCTCTGGGGCACTTGTATTCTTGGACCAACAAAAGGCCTATGATAGAGTAAACTGGGAATACCTTAGGGCCTGCCTCCAACAATTCCGCCTACCTCCCCGCTTCATTAACTGGGTGATGCTGCTCACGGAATCTGCAACAATGGCAGTGCGCGGCCCAGGTTTCCTAACGGAAGTAGTCCATCCTCAAAGGGGCCTGCGACAAGGGGACCCCCTGAGCCCACTCTTATACAACTTCAGCCTTGACCCACTACTGCGAAATGTGAATGCCCAACTCACTGGGGTCCATGTGCCAGGCCAAACCCCAGTCAAGATGATGGCATTTGCAGATGATTGCGTGGTGGGGGTGTCTAATAACTAAGATGCATGCGCGGTTGAAGCCCTCATCCAGGAATATTCCCAGGTAAGCAACGCGGCACTGAACGCCTCCAAAACCGAAATCATCCTCCTTGGTCAGTTTCAGAACTGCTGGGCCCCAGCAAGTAGTTCCCAACCCGGCCCATCTGCTCGCCCACGTCCACGCCTTACTAACTCAAAACACACCGCTCCACTGGTGCTCCCCTTTGTGCCATGACCTACCATAGGACCGGTACGCCATCTGGGCGTGTGGTTGGAGGCAGGTGGATACGCGTCAGCAGTAAAGAGTGCCATATACTGGACAACGTGACGAAGCGAATCGCCTCTCTCAGAGCCCACCCTACTACCCTCACTGGCAAATTTGTTCTTGCCAACTCTATGCTCCTATCCAAAGTCTGGTTCGGAGCCCACGCCATCCCCTTCTCCCCAAGCTTCTTCAAATCCCTGTATGCTTTGCTACAAGGTTGGCTTTGGTCAGGCCGCCCTCCACCAGTACGGCTAGAGGTCATGTTTGGCCCTCATCATCATGGTGGCATGGGCCTACTTGACTTCAAAGCCCATGCCGCCAAGATCCTAGGCACCTGGATTGCGGCCATCACTGCTCCTACACTCCCATCCCAACACTGGTCCCGCGCGGCCCGCTCCAACTTCTCCCGAGCCTTGGGCCTCAACAATCCATTAAACCCCACTCCCTGATGAAATACCTCGCATCACACACATCAGCCACAGGTCCTCATGTGACCAAAACCCACTGCAAACGAATCCTACTCTCCATGCGAAGCGCAGAGTGGAGATTTTGTATTAGTGAACATACAACCCGAAGAGGCCGCCCCTCTTCTCAGTTCACACAAGAGGTACAGGGGCTACCCATCCATGATGGCGTGATCCCCATTCGACCCCAAGTCCTATCCAGGGTGGACTACCTGGACATAATGGACATCCCTTATTCCACTGAGACCCAAAAGACTATCTGGAATTATGCACACCATCCTCTGTTGCAGCCTCAAGTCCAATCCCATGTGTGGCGCTTCATGAGGCGGGTGTATCGTACAGCTGAGCGCTCTAATGCTTTACACTCATCCTGTGTCGTGTGTGGCCAGTATGGAACGCTGTTTCACCACCTGGAGAAGTGCCCCACCTCTATAGTAATATGGCGTGAAGTCCAACGTCTGCTAGGCCAGGATCAAACACATCCCTTCAGTCTGTCAAAAGATATGTTTGCTTCATCAATGGCCTACCCCTCCCACCCTCCCTCCATGCTCTGGTGGTTGCAATCGCCATGTGGACTATCCACACGATTGTCTTGGATGCCATCGCTGGATCCATCCCCACCCTCCCTGAAGCTGTCCACAGATTCCGGTCTCATTTGGTGGATCACTTTCAAGCGTGGATGTTTGGATATCTCCCCACCACGTCGCCGACAGCTGGTCTCCTCCTGGTTCCCAGTCTGGTTCATCAAATCAGACCCCTTCCTCCACACGTGCTCAATAGTGGCTACGTCCCCTACACACGTTCCCTCCCCCTTCCCATAAGTGGCGTTCCCACTGGCAACAAGAGATAGCATCACTTCTTTGGGGTGCCTCCCTGGTACTAAGTTTTGTCTCGTCTGAGTCATATTTGGAAGTGTCCATCCCATGGTTGGCTTTCCCCACAATAAATTTAAAAATTTAAATTCATTATTTCCGGGTATTGGAAAATGGTGCGGATATGAGCTCAGTCAATAAATTCCGCCATTTTGGCTGGCTGAATTGGTTCATCTCGGTATAACTCAGAGTAATATCTTTGCGTTTCAATTGCCACTTCTGGTGTGTCCACAATAGAATTATCTGATCTTCGCACCTGTGTGCAGGCCACACTCTGGCATGGTGCAAAATTTTTGAAGAAGTATGCGGTGCACTTGTCACCTTTAGTGATGCGTGTGGCCCTGTATTGGACACAAACCCAATGTTTGTGTTGCCTTTCAAGTGCGTTGAGGTGGGCGGCTCCCTCCGCCCACTTCTGCCCCATTCAGGGTTATATCCTGAGGCTGGAATGTTGGACTCCAAGTGGGCCAATTCTGCCAGCGCGCGCGATATAACCACTGATGTGGCTCGTGAGTATCTGGATGAGAGATGGCGATAGTGGCGGATGGTGTCTTCTTTGAAAGTTGCCCATGTGGAAATGGGGTTCGCGCAAAATGGTGCAACAAACGATTTTGCCAAAGTTGCCTCTTCTACCCATGTGGAAAATCCTGGTGACGCGAGCTCTGGGGGCAGATTTTGCACCAATGTGGGGCCTTTGCAACTGTGATGGGTAAATGGTATGTTATCGAGACCAGTCAGTGGTCAGAGAATTCCATTTTTGTTGTTTTGAAGTGGGAGATGTGGGGTTGGAATTTCGCTGACACTAGAATAAGGTCGATGCGGGTCATGGACCTTAATTGAACGTTGTGGATGTGGGGACGCGTCATGTTTTTGAGCAGTGGGGCATGTCATGGCAGCGCATCCATTAACCCAAGGGTGGCTTTTAGAATGCGTAGTTCTACATGACCCTGTGGGGCGTGGGGTGAGGGCGGCCACCGGTCCGTTGGTGAGGTTAGCCAACAGTTCATGTCATCAATTAGGAAAGAATCAGGGGGTAGCAGGAGGGATTTGACCGACGAGAAAAATTCCCGACGCTCATGTGCACTGTTTGGGGCGTAAATGTTGACGATTGTGTGTGCAAAATCGGCCCATGAGAAGGTGACAACGAGCACTTGGCCATTTAGGAATGTTTCTGAAGATATAAATTTGAAAAAATTGTTTTATCAAATTAGCACCCCACAGTGCTTTGACCAAAAGGATGGGGATGGGAGGAGCATGGTTTTCCAAGTATCCTCAGAACCTTGCGGACAGTGGAACTCCTTGATGGCCAGGATATCCATGGGTAAATTGTTTTGTAAAAAACTCAGTTTCCTAGCCTGAGGCGGGGAGGCCTTGAGTCCGGCGATATTCAGCATCCCTAGAGTGAAGGTTTCCCCCTTCGCACCTTAGGTGCAAGGGGGTGGGCCCCCAGGCCCACCAGCCTCTTCCAGGTCCCCATGTGCTTTCACAGCAGCGCGGGTATTAGCAGCAACGCTATCGGGGTTTTTGTTAATTTTTGTGGAAAGAGTCGCATTGGCTTTGGCCTTCGCTTTTTGTTTTCCGATGTTGGACAAATTTTTTGCGGTGCGGATAAGTTCGGTGCACCATCAAGTGGGGCAAAAAAATTTTTTCGGTTGGGATAGGTCCCAAATTGGTTTCAACTGGGGCTTAGGTGCAGCGATTGGGTGAGATCAAATCTCCCATCAGATCCTCAGATTGAGTGGCCCATTCGGCATGGGCCTCCCAATCTGATTGGGTGATGGATTCCTGAGTTGCTTCCACCGCGAAGGTCTCCATGTCCTCCTGGCGTTGTGAGTGTGGGATGGTGGTGGTGGCCTTGGCCGCTTCCTTGGCCGCGGTCCTACAGGCCTGCTTGGCCTTCTTCCACTCCTGCGGGGAGATGGGCTTTACCAATAGGTAGCAGCCTTGTGCTCCCCACGGGAAAGCCTCCTTGGTGCTTGTGGTTGGTTCGTAGTGCGCCTCTCCACTGGCCATGGCTGCTGAGGGGTGCTCTTGGAATGTGACGCCCTCTTTGATGGGGCATGCATGCGCCCTATGGCTGAACGCATCACAGTGGGTGAAAATGGGGGGCGCGCTGTCCATGGTTACCCAGAATGGGTGGGTGGTGTGCCCTGCGATGTCAATAAAGGTGGAGTGCAGGATCTGGGTTAGGTCCTTTGTGATCTCCTCAGTTGGGGTCAGAACTGCGATGGCTTTGCCAGTGCACAGGTGTGGCATCAGCGTGAAACATTGCATTTCGAAAGATTGTATTTCGCCATATATGGCGAGACCATCTTTCAGGTGTTGCTCCAAAATATCACGTTTTACCATAGTAGGTAAAAAGTCAAACGTGAGGAAAATTTGTTTTGATTTTGTCCATATGGTGCGTTTAGTTTTGATGACCCGTTGCCCTTCGGGGAGGTCGACCACTATGCGCACCGCTGCAGCCTCGTCTGCTGCTATTTTGCTTTCAAAACCTAGGTCCAGCCAACCGCGCGACATGGAGTGAGGTGCAATGTACACCGCGGTTGGGAAAATTTTGTGTACATCTTCACAAAATTTTTCCCATAGGGCCGTTTTTTGGATGTCCAGATACACACGGACTCCAAATTCCACTGACAAAAGTGGCTGGGAATGTGGCGTGTTGATGTACTGGTTGCATCATGCTTGCCACGCGAGTATCTCTGGGGAAATTGTGACCGCGGTTTTTTTAGATTTTTTTCTATTCTGCTGGATTCTCCGGGGCGTTTTTTTACGTTAGAGGCCGCGGGCCTTCCACCTGCTCCTCTTGCCTTGATTGCCCAACTGCTCCCAGAAATGGGCGCAGACTAATCCCCTCTATGAGATTATCAAACTAGATTTAGTCTTGAATTGAATGGGTTGCAAAAGTGTTTGCAACGAGAAAGAAAAGTTGTTGTTCTTCAATTCTTAATAGCCCTGATTTAAGGCAATCCAAATTATCATTGTTGAATGTAAACATCACCTTATCGCCCTGTTTTTGAAGGTAATCCAATAATGAACCATTATAAGTCAATATCGCCTCCTCATAAGGCGGTTGAATGCTTATAGCTCAGAAACATCCTCAGCGGATTCTGCCCAAAGAATCTTTGGCAGAATCCCTCCAATGACCCGTTAGTCATAATTGTGGCTTGTCATCCAGTCATATAGATTTGCGACATTACCCACCCTTGACAGGACAATAAGATGTACATTTTTTCCCTTCAACGCCATGCATTTCATCACATGTCAACAGCCACGGGTTCACAATTTAATTTCTGCTTCCATATGTGGCTTGGCGCGGAGTTGCCTAACCCAGGCCACATCCCTCTTCCCCAGTTTCTACTTCCCCTGGCTGATGAGGATGAGGCTGACGTGGACATTGCGACCTTTTTAACCCAGGAAGAGCTCCTTCCCAAATTTGTCAGCCATTTGGCTTCCTGGCGCGCCCCCTTTGGGGACATAGTGGCCCAGCTTCACTGGGGAGGGGAGCGGATCCAAGGGCCTTCATATAATGAAGTGGCCCGCTCCTAGCGAGTGGCTTTAGTCATCTAGTGCTTTCATCTCTTGCCAAGACTCATCCTGCAGCTTTGTCTGTTCAGCGGATGCTGTGCTTCATGCATTGGGTGTTAGCCAGCTGGTCAGGGCCAATCCCCCACACTCCTACCCACTTCCAGTCCCTGGGGTAAACTTCCACAACAACCAGCTAGCTCGCCTTTGCTCTGGGGTTACCGCAGAATTTACCGCCCTCAGCGCCAAAGATTAATCCCAGTACCTTCCCATCATGGCGCTCTTAGGTAACCTAATTTTGCATCCTGTAACCACTTTAGGATCAGGGATAGAGCTGCACTGGGAAGCCCTTGAGTGGGCCCAGCGAGCAGCATTCACCACAACTGCTCCTTTTCCAATGGCATATCCAAGCATGGAGGACTTACTTGTAGATTGCCTGGCGCTGGGCGCAGTTTTTTCCCCCTTGAGCTGGGACTCACCTGCTTACTTATCAACCCTTATGACTCTGACCCCCTTGCTTGCTTACTCATTGATCTCCCAGGACCATCAACGCATGTGGTTGCGGGCTTTGCTCCTAGTGGTGCAAGAACAGTTTCAACTCAAACTACCAGCCAAGCTCTCGCCACCTCGCCTTTTGCCATAAAACCCCAGTCCGTCCTCCTCTTCCAGTCCCGCCACACCATCCTCCCCTCCTCGAGCTAGTGCAGTGGCCCCTGGGTGGACGTCAGCTCCCTCTCTCTCGCCATGGCAGCCTTCACCTCCACCCCCAACCCCAGAAGGGTCCATAGAATCCATGGAACCATCGAAGAGGCGGAAGAAGAAATGAAGGTCCCATCAGTCAAAACAAAATGAACACTACAAGAAGCCAAAAAAAGATGGGAAGGCGAATTCAGAAAAGTGAAAGACCTCCAACAGCAACCCTAAATAAACGTAGTTATAACTCACATGAGATAGTATTGTACAATCAGCATCATTTTCATCATTCTTTTCTTTTTGTTTTATTCTGTTTTTTTGGAGAGGCTCTATTGCTGCTTATATTGCTGAAGAAATTTTGTTCTTCACTCAATTTATAATCTGACTGCTTGCGGGGTCCTTGATAATATAAGCAGCAACACCCATTTTTTCTATTATCTCAAATGTCCCAATCCAAATATTAGTAAGCTTGTGCCTTCACCCAAGCCTGTGTTGATCATGGAATAGCACCATATATCCATCTTTGAACTGAGCTAGGCCACTTCGCCATACCTGATTGGCAGCCTGGTTTTTGATTTTCTTGGTAATCTGAATGAGTATGCTTCATTTGTAGTTTAATCAGCGTCTTCATTAGGGCAGTAAAATAGCATTGAAGATCCATTATGCCAGTGTTCTCTACAAAAGCATATAAGAGCGCAGGCAGAGCGGGGTGCCATCCATAAGACAATTGGAAGGGGCTTTACTCCATGGCAGAATGGTAGCTAATTTTGTGGGCAAACA
>JAKSZP010002354.1:0-13955 GCA_022478985.1 Massospora cicadina | reverse complement strand
ATGTCCTTTTGTTTGATCTTCTACTTGGGCCAGATCCACATTCTTTGAGTGCATCTGTTAAAGTCTTGGGCTTTGTTAGCTCGCTTTTAACCCTGGATTTCAACTGCACAGATTCGTGGATTCTTGAGTTGATTATTTTAATGAAATTGAGTAACTGGGGCAATAATAGTATGAAGACTATTATTAGAGTTGAATCCCCAAAAGCCATGTTGAGAGTATTGTACAACACTAGACAGGTGATTCTTTGTCTAGATGTTCTTGTACTGGATGAGACACTTTCCCTATTCCCTTCTCGCAGAGCCAAGCGGAGATTTTGATATAACCAACCTAAGGATATCTGATCCTTGCACTCTTCTCTTAAGAGTAATGTTAAAACAACCAATGTTTAAACAATAAAGTTGTTATCAATTTGTATCTAATTTTATTAGGATATTGGGTTTTTATAGTTAGAATCAGCACACAACTTTTCAGCTGTCTGATGAGAATATTTGTGCTCATATACTGGTTTTGACCCTCAGTGTTAGGCACCAAATATCATCGGGTAACATTGCCTTGGGTTTCTTAGGCAGCATAATCCTCGGGCATTCAGCAGACCAAACAATTAGTATTAGGTACACGAAACTGATTGTTTTGGCCAATGACAACCCCACTCTTCCTCCAGCATTTGAACGTTTTGGTATTTTACAATGACTCCAATCCATTCCGCTCTGAATTATTCCCTATAATTTAACTATTGGTTATTATCCCAATATTTAATTATTGCATAATTTTGTCAGGGATGATGCCCAATGAAATTATCTGTTGGTGGCCTCAAATATTATTGGGGATGATGCCCAATAATAATTCATTAGTTGGTGACTTCTATTATCATCAGGGGATTCTTCCCAACAAAATTCTCATCAGTTGGCCACTATTGCTGACCCTCTACAATTATAACCTAATTTTTGAATCTCATATTTGGTCAAAGGGTTGGACTATGTGGTCATCTAAAATTCTGACAGCATCCTTTTTCAACGTTGGTTATTGGGTGCTTCTTCCTTTGATTGGATACTAAATTTCACCATTCTGTGGTCTGATAGATGTAGTTTAATTGTTTCAAAATCTTCAGCTTGAGATTCCAACGACATGGGTAAGAGTATCTGATCCAGTCTAGTGGCACTGATTAATTGATTACCTACAATATTTGGCCGCGTCAGATTTGGAAAGTATGATTCTGAGAATGGTTTAGCATCTAAAAGACCTTTTGATGTCAACAATTGCTGTAATTGGTTCAGTCCTATTGGTGGGTTTGTGACATTTGGCCATCTGTCGCAAGTTCAAACCATCCAGCAATTAAAGTCTCCTAGGTAAATCGTTTCTTCTGGAAGTTTCAAGTTAATTAGGTTGCTTAAAACCTTTTCCTTTTGTCCGCTTCAACAGGGACATAAACTGAAGCGGCCTGATTTGATTGGTTCTCCCATTTGAAGGCCAGAACTAGAACCCTTCCTTCCAAATGAGAGTGGTAGTTGGTGATTGTGATGGCAGCTGATTCTTTGACCAAAAAATTTACAAAAGCTGGTTCAGAATGTTCATGAAGGGAGAAAGAGCATGGACCACACTTCCTCCTTTCAAGTGGTGCACTTGCTCTCCTGCAAGGCAAGCACATACACTGGTGGGTTTAGCAGGAGACCTCGTTTCTTATCCATGGACTTATTGGATGAGAGTACTGCTATGTTGAGAGCCTCAATTGTTAGCGATCCTAGTACCCCTGCTATGACTGCATGGGGCCAGATTGACCCTTGCAGCTGAGGTGGCTTGCTTGTAGCTGGATCTAGTCATAGGACCCTTGTAAATGGTTTGGGCTAGTGGTGTACTTGATTGCCAATCTGTGGCCCAGAATTACGATTTAGGTTCTCCATACAGTGAGCACTGTTGTCCTCCATCCCGTTGAGGGGTGAGAAACTGTTGGCTTGTGAAATTGGTTTGTTGAATGGTACTTGAGTGGGTTGGTCTCCATTGTGTACAGGTAGTAAGTATGCGTTGTCCTTTTCTGATTGGAATTCCCATTGCTCATAATCTTGCGGCTGCTGGGCTGTCTTAGGGGTGGTCATCATAGAGAGGTGCTCTTGTTGTTAGTCAATGTTGCGCTTGGCTGCTTCCTTCTCCTCTTTCTGCTTTTTATGCTTGGCCTTCTCCGCCGTCTTTCTGGCCATCTTCGCTTCTCTACGTTGCTCTGGGGAGACTGGTTAGACCAACTCATAGTTAGCCTGCGAGCCCCAAGGCGGGCTGTTAATGTGTTCCCCTAATCTATATCCTTCAGACTTTCTTCAAAATCAATAAACTTTTTTCCCTCCCATGTAGCCGGACAGGCATTGTTTTTATGCCCTACTTTGTTGCAGCTCGTGCATATGGGAGGGCTCTTTTCTGGGTGGAATGAGAAAGGGAGAGACTGATTTGCCTTTGGTCCAAGATGTACGCTTTGCATCATATTGTATTGATGTAACCATCATCATCCATGCTTGGGCGTATCATTGCTACAGCCTTGTCTGTAACCATGTGTGGCAGGAGGCAGTTTTCTCCATTTCAAAATAGACTAGTTATCCATATGCGCTCAGGCCGCTTGTTGGCACTGCCTCCAGGTAGTCCCACTTTTCAATGGTTGGGAGTCCTTATAATACTACAAACATGTTTTCATCATCCCAAAATGGGTGTGTGATTAAAGTATTGGTTGTAATTTGTTCAGGCTCCTTGTCTACTCTCAGCTTAGTGTAGGTGAATACAAATGGGGCAGCTATGGCTTCATCCGCAGCTTCATCAGTAGCAAAGCCAAGATCTAAGGTTCCCATTGTGAGTTTTTCAGTCAAGCTTACAGCTTCTGGGAAGCTTCCTGGAATAGCATTACATAATGCTTCATATCATAGAGGTTCCTCAACGCCAAAGTTAATGTGAACACCAAAATAACGTGAGGACTTGGGAAATGCGTGGCTGATGCTGCCAGTTTGGTGAAAATCTTAGACCATCTTGAGATAGTCGCTGTTTGGGACATATGGTCCTTTTTTGCACTATGGTTAAAGTTGAGCAGCTGGGTCTTCTGGCCCATGCTGTTCCCTTTCATCGCTGCTGCGTAGGTATGTACGTTCAGTGAATTCAGTCGCTTTGTCATCCCATTATTGGAACGCACAATTAAGACAAGCTGTAAATGGTTGATTCAATTTAATCACATGTAAATAAAAGTGATGCTTACGGGAAAGAAAATCCATTTATTCTTTAAGCAATTTTAGTTTGCAGTAGAAGGAGCTTCAGATCAGCTTATAGAATAATTGTTAATATCCACCTTAGATGTTGGAAGTGCCGATCAAGTCACCTATTATCTTCCAAACAGTTTCGTTATATATCAATAAGTAAAGGAAACTGTGCTGCGGTTGTTTGGAGGAACCGCAAAGATGGTGCAGTGGAAGGCAGAGTTCTTGACCATTGGGTTTCAGCATAATGAGACCCTCATCACATTTTCTGATCAATTTATGGTGGAAGTTCATGCGTTAATTAAGGCAGTTGTTCTATCTGAAGCTGATGTGTGCATTGCAATAACCTCTGCAGTGAAGCCATACTGGGAGCTCTACAATGTCATGGCTTTATATTTAGAGGATGACATACCCTTTCTTAAACTCATTTGAATTTTGTGCCATCTATCCGTCATCTTTCTTCCACCCAATAAAGAGTGGAATCCTACCGCATCTGCTGCCAGAATTTCTTATTTGAGGGAATTATCCCGCCCTAGTCAGAGTCCACCTAGTAACCCCCAGCTATATTATCACTATGCACTTCGCCATCAACTGAGTTATCATCAGAAGTTTAACTCTTGGGAGTAGTCTGTTTACTCTGGGTGACCCCATTCAAAATAATTGACCCCATAGGACCTGCGTCCTTAGGTGTGGCCCACTGTACCACAATCAAGGACGCAGGTCCTATGGGGTCAATTGTTTTGAATGCGGTCACCCTGGGTACCTGCACGTGGTTGCCACAATTGTCAGGTCCATCATGTACAGCAGGAATAGTAACATTAGGGAAAGGTCAGAGCGGAGTAGAGATGGGACTCTCAACTTCCGCTATCCCAAACCCAAACGTCCCATCTGAACCTGTTGAAGTATATACAGCTGAAGTTCCCCAGTAGGATGATGCATTCCTATATCAGCAGCCAGTTGGAGGGGTGAATATTGTGAAATGAGCGCAAACCAAAGCTGCAGCGGGAGAAGGATCTCAGATGCAGCCCATGCCATACACTTGCCAAATGTTTGGCTAAGTTCCCATTGACACGTTGGACCCCTCTGCAGATACACCTTCCTTTCAAGGAGTAACTGTTGCTCTTTCGGTCAACACTAATATCAAAAAATACCCCAAGGTTAGTGAGGGAATTGAAAGTTTTCTTGGGAACAGGGATTCTTTAAATCTTCATGCGTTAATCAGTTAAAATACTTCATATTTAGAATGTACATACTGTGACATTGTTGTAGCCAAAAACTGAGTCTATGCTATAATAAATACGGGTGCCCCAGTCAACATAGTTTCTACTAAGTTGGTGGCTAAGTTGACATTAAAACCTAATGTGGAACACCAGATGGTATATGGGACCGCTGGAGAAGATAGCACGGTCTCTGAAGGAACATACAGAATGCTTCTGTTGCTATTTAGTCAATTGCCATTGTAGTCCCGGAAATAGTGTTGCCAAATGATAATTACAACATGTTAATTGGAACCGCTTTTATGTGACACTATAGGGCTGTCATTGATATGACAGAGGATACATTTGAACTTTTGGGACAACGGATTTCAATTTACTTTACCTCCAGCGGAGTGCTGAAGGACTCAGTGCACATGGGGCATATCAACCTTGCCTATAGTGATGGGGTGATTCCAGTGCGCTATAATCTATCAAAAAAGAAGACCTGGCCCCTTCCCCAGAAGATATATGAATACAAGGGGCTGCCTCTCCGAGCCACTGGACCTATATCTATCTCCTCTGGTCATCAAGTGATAATGAAGACTGAGTTGGAGCTAGAAGTACCACACGGACTCTATGGGGAAGTTATTGGCCTTACCAGCAATTGTGGCTTGAGCCACACATGTCTCCAGGCATCGTACTCCTGAGACATGGGGAGATCAAGGCTTTACTTGAAAACCTACAAATGGTTTCATTGCAAATCTGCTGACATCAAATAGTGGTGTAATTATACTTGACACCTGTTGAGGAGGTCCTTCAGGTTCACAAGTTTGGGTCGTTGGATGAATTTTGTCTGCCTGTTAAATCACAGTCTGCCATGATGACTGTGGTACCGCATGATGATTTAATGGGATTATCAGAAGCACAGAAGGATTGAGCAATGGCTTTATTTCAAAAATATAAAGAGATTTTTGCTGTTGATGACCATGATTTAGGATGTGCATGGGGGGCGATCCATCAGTTGGACACTTGGGATAATTCTCCCATCAGATCATGAATGATCCACTGATCAAGGGCAGCTGAGGAAGTAGTGACAGCGGAGATCAAAAAGCTACTGGAGCAATGGATGCTCAAACCTTAAAGAGTCCATGGGCATCTCCTGTACTAATTGTAAAAAAGAAGGATGGTACCAACTGGGTGGTAATAGACTAACAGAATCTCAATAGTATCACCAAAAAGGACTCATATCCCTTGCTGCAAATTGATAATGCACTGGATCAATTAGACAGAGCTTGTTACTTCTCCACAATAGATTTGATCTCGAGTAATTTTAAATAAAGTTACCCATGGTGGAACAAGATAAATGTGCCATTATCACATCCAAAGGGCTTTTTCACCCAGCCTGTATGTCACAAGGGCTGTGTAATGCCAGGGCTACATTCCAACAGTCCATGGATGCCATTATTGGCGACCTGAAGCTGTTGTGCATCCTCATGTACCTTGACAATATCAATGTCTTTTCCCAAACATTCTATGAGCATCTTACTCATCTGGAGGAGGTCTTCCGCCAGCTTGCAAAGGCCAACAATAAGATTACGTCTTGTAATGTCACTTTTTAAAGAGCATCTAGAATACCTAGGGTTTGTAGTAGACATGACCAGACTGAAGACTCAACCATTCAAGGTGGAGACTATCCAAAAGATGAATACACCAAGCAGCAAACATGATGTACAGGTATATTTGGGGACGGTTGGCTATTGCCGCTGCTTTATACCCAACTTTAGTTGTATTAGAGGTCCGTTATATGAGTTATTAAAAAAGGATGCCACGTTTGAATGGACAGAACGCCGAAAATGCTCTTTTGATACACTACAAATGGCGCAGATCAGTGCGCCAGTGCTACTATACCCAAACAAATAAAGAGTTCATTGTTCAAATGGATGCATCCCTTTCCGCCGTTGGGGCAGTCCTATCTCAAAAAGATGATAATGGGGAGTAGCTTCCCATTGCATACTGCAGTCAGAGCTTGAACTGTCTTGAATGTAATTATACCATGACTGGTGAGTGCTTAGCGGTGATTTATGCGTATAAGCAATTTAGAATGTACTTGCATGGGGTGAAGTTCAAAGTTGTAACTAATCACGCTTTATCACGCTAGTTGAAGAACCTCAAGGATCCTGAGGGCGTTTAGCTCAGTGGATCCTCAAACTGCAGGATTTTGACTTCAAGATTCTCCACCCGCCCTGGAGAAAATCACCAGAACGCTGATTGCTTGTTGAGGCTACCAACTATTGCAGTTATGGCAGATCCGAGCGACATTATGTATGATAAGATGCTCAGCGGAAATTATGATGATGAGCCACCACAAGTCATAAAGGCGTTTTATAAAATGCAAAAATACCTTTCAGTGGAATGGTGAGTTGTATAAGTGGATCATTATTCGATAGTAACTTCCCATGACCCTCAGCATGGCCCAACATTATCATAAGTGCGCATAGGGAAGTCAGACATATTACATGCACAAGACTTGGAATTGTTACGCCCTCATTATTATTGGGAAATAATGAAATTTGATGTGTAGAAAACAATATCCTGATGCCACCAGTGCCAAGTGGAAAAGACATTCTTCAGAAGACGTCCTACCAGTTAATGAAACCAAATTTTGCTTGGCATATGGTTTCCCTGGATATTGACCCTCTGTTAGCAGGAGCTAACTAGTAGAAATACATTATGGTGGCAATTGACCACTTAACCAGGTGGGTTGAGTGCTGGAAATATAGGATCTGGAAATCACGATGGCCACGTTCATAATGGAATGTATTATTAAAGCAAAACAGCTGCCTTCAGTTCCTCCTTATCAATAATGGAACTAACCCACTTCCACATCCTCCCAAAGTTAAATGAGCTGATGGCCATCCATGGAGTTCTGACAACCCCATACCACCCCAAGTCCAACAGGATGGTTGAATGCGTTAATGGTACCTTGATTAACATACTTCAAAAATTGGTGACAGATTATCCTTCCAATTGGAGTTCCTTACTTTTCATCGCTGTTTTTGCATACAACATTAGATATCATTCTGCCTCAGGAAAAAGTCGCTTTTAATTATTATATGAGTGACACCTTGCTCTTATGGCGCTGCTTTATGCTTGTTTCAAAGATACTGGCAGAATGAATCCCCACCGCTACTTGACTAACCTAGTGAACATGCTGATCAAGCTGTAAACCAAAGTATACATGTGCAGCTTAGGTAAGAAGATTAAGAATCTCGCTGCTGATCAGGTGAAGTGTAGTGGACTAGTTCATTTCAAATATGGGGATTGATTTTGTTTCACAATCAAAATGGTTTGGGTGGAAACACAGGTTGACCAATATATGGATTAGGCCATTTAAAATTATTAAGAAAACAGGTGTCGATGCTTATACTATCTTGGATCCTGTGAGTTAAAAATCATAAACTGAGTGCACACAAAGTTCCTCCAGGCATATATGCAATAAAGGTCCTTATCTTGCAGTCAAGGGGGTTGTCGCAATTCTGATATGATTGGAAAATAAGCCCTAAGTCAATACGGCGTGGAATGGGTAAATCCGCCATGCCAGAGCACCAGGCTACGATTTTGAGCGCCTTGAGATGATCAATATTAGGTTAGAACGGGATGGATATTGAATCACTTCCATATGAGGTGATTAGGAAATACAATGATTTATGATGAAGTTGGTAAATCGCCTCAAATTAGGTGATCATAATTTTAATGAATAAAAGATTTTCCAGAACCAATGAGATATAGTGAATTAAGTTACTAAGATAAGAAAATGGTATAATCCGAAGTTAGAGAGATATAAGCAAGATGAGACGATTTGACATCTCTTTCTGCTAAGCATCACTTTTCAAAAATCAATTCAGCCTGAAATTTAGCTCCACTAAAGAGATTTACGAAAACTATTAGCAAATATGGCGGGAAACCCCGCAAAAGAACCCGCAGGCTATGCCAAACGAGCCAGCACCACCCCCAAATGAAGCAACCCTCGGTTACCCACCTCAGGGTCAACCAGAATCACCCGCTCTCAAGCAGCAGCCATGAAAGCAGGCACCACCCCAACCTGAGCTACTCCAACTAGCGCCAGTTCACCTGATCGCACTTCTGCAACTGCACGCCTAACAGCTCAGTGTGTGCTGCCTCCCACCAACCCGCTGGGCCCCTCCAACCAAGGAGGCCATCACCCACGCTGTTTTAATGGCTTCTGCTCAGTTGAATGCAACTCAGCCCATCCAGACATTCACCTCCCCCATTGTGTCAGCTAATTCAGCCCCATCTATTATTGCTGACGTGCCGTGTTTCTGGCTCCCTCCATGAGGGGCGATACCCAGCTACCTGGCCCCCAAATCCTCAGATGTAAGGTTGGATTAGCCGCACATTCTGGTTCACTAAGCACCAAATTGGGACAATCTACTCTTCCCAATGGGGATTCAAATAGTTCGATTTTTGCAGAACTTCACACCAGTTCCAATCTCACCCGTCCCATTTAAACCCCGTAATTGGCACTTCTCAAGTCGACACTTTATCTCAATATGCTGAAAACGACCAATTCACCAATCAGCCAATGAGTTTTGCCCACGAAATCACAGCAAACACTCGGGCTGAATTTACCCAGTCAGATTGGGATGGTGATGAAACATCTCCTCCTCCCAATTGGCTGGAGTTTAGTCAATCTGGATGGGACTCCCAATTTGGCAGGCCCAAAAGTCACCCCTCAATTTAATATGATACAGCAACTGCTGTAACATTCCAACAACAAGGGAACTCCACCAAACTTGGCCCAACCACAGCTCACACTCAACCTGCGATTTAAACCCAAAGCAACTACAAACGTACAAAGGAGCTGCTGGGGCGTGGCAAGAAACCTCTGGCATCAACGCTACCCAAAACGATCCTGTGGTAGTTATTGCTGATGTGAAGAAATGAAGCCAGGCTTCAAACATAAAAAGCTCTACCTCAACTCAACCCTCTCCCGCAATTCGCCTTTATTATGGACATAACCCCTATTGAATTCTATACGGAGGATTACTTCTCATACTTTGCAGCGATTGGGAGACTTTCCCCAAATTCCCAACCATCCATAAATCAGGGAGGGCCACTACATCGATGTGGACTTCACGAACTGCCTGCTGACCATGCTGCCACCCTCCAGGTCATTATTCCACGTGGATCTCTTTGCATCTCCCCACACGCTCTCACCTGGAGAAAATTTCATGGGTTATTTTTTCCAACCTGCCAACAACTGTTGATCCTTAGTTTTAAAAGGGCGCTCCATCGTGGTTTAATGGAGTTTGGGTCTGTTTTTTCAGTGGCTTTGCGTCCCCTCTTACTTGTCCCATAAAGAGCTCGCACGCTGGGGCGTTCATCCCCTCTCCCACTGTCCCCCGTTGAGGTTATTCCTTGTGTGGCGGTAGTTGGGGCATGCCATGAGATTTTTTTTGTCGACCCAATCAGGGGCCCCCCCGGTTTCCTGGTTAACCCCCTTGGACACTTGTATAGTGGCTGCACAGCTCGAAAACAAGCCCTCTTAGCCACCCCCCAGGGGCCTAAACCAGGCCAAAAACGATCACGTGGCCGCAGCAGCAATTCCACAACCACACAATGGGTTCCCGTTCAAGACCTGTCCCCCGAGGCCTTAGCCCCCAAATTGAAACAGCTAACCCCACTATTGGGATGGGATACCCCCTTGCCCCCCCTTTCCCGTGGGCCACCCTCCAATCTCCCAAATCCTCCCTTTTCTCACCAAGCGCAAGGCATCTCCCCAGGGGGCCCCCCTCAGCCACCCCCTCAGGGCTCCGCGGGACCCCCACCACCCCCCGGATTTATCGCATCAACCCTCAGCTCCCAATGGGGCTATGCCCCCAACATGGGCGGCAACCCGCGCCCAGGAAGGTACCTCAAAGGTCCTCCCCAACCCCCCCCCGTCCATTTCAGGGTCCTTTGCAGTGTTGGGGGAAATGAATATGGACTCAGACTCATCAAATGGGGACACCGCGGGGTCACCATTGAGCACCCTCAGGTCCTACCCCTGCAACGGAGTGGGGGGAGCATCCTAGGCTGGCTTCTGGGTCCCCCCCCCCCCTCCTTCCCCTCGAACCCTCGACCTCCTCACGGATTCAGCTAATATTCAAAATAAAGGACTCAAAAATAGCCGCCTCACAGCAGCAGGTTTAAGCGCGGAACCCCCCCGGACATGGAGGGGGAAAAGCTAAGTCCCCTGGCAGCACCCTGGCCCCGCAATCCATCCCAAATGGGGTTTCGGGGCTATAAGCGGGAAAACCCCCTCCTCCGAAACTTCAGGGCAGCACAAATTGACATCACTGATGTCCAGGAGCCCCATATCCTCCCCCCCGAACAATCTGCATGGAATGAACAGTTTGGGCAACTCCTTCGGACAAACCATGCCGCCCATTTTTTAATCCCCGGTTAAAACCCACTTTTTCACAATATCTGGGGGCCCCTTATACTGGCCAAACTCACCCTCCCGGGTTCTCCTTTTTCCCGAAACATCTACCTGCCTAATGAGGTCAGGAGCAAAAACGGTCTTGGAAGAGCTCGTCCAACTCAATCTCCCACGGAATACAGTCCTCTTAGGAGATTTCAACACAACCATAAGTGCGTCCGGCTCACCCCCGCAGCAAAGGAACGCCCCGGTAATCGCCTCCGGATTTCCTTCACCTGAGTGGGTTTATAGTTGCCTTCCACCCTCTGTGTCTGTCCTAGGTTGCATGGCTAGGATCCAGATGATGGAGGAGTTTTCCAGTCAGCGTCACCATAGATATGGCCGTTGGGCCCCCCTGCTTTGGGCGTCCCCTCCTCCATCTCTCGTGAAAACCATCGGTGATCACAGGTCACCCCCTTTGCCCTCCCAAAATTAGCCCGTCGCGACTCCCTAGGGTTCCCCCCAGTTTCCAAAAACCCCCTTTAAAAGGAGGCTGTTTGCCCACCCGGGAGATCTCACCTCCCCCCCCCACCTGCTTGACCACAAGGCTATGGGCGGGTGCCCAAAGGAGGGCATCCCCCGCTTGCACAACTGTCCCAAAGCCCAGATGACTGCGCTCGCGCCAGAGTAAAAAGGGCGGAAGCCAGAATCAACATCGGGAGAGAAACCGCCACCCTTTCGCCCTCTCCCAGAGGGTTTGGGAAAGAGGGGGAAGGGCGCAGGAAGCCCCCCTTGGAACTCGGGAAGAAGGGGGCGCAAATTAAACATCTCGTTATTTGCTCAATGGAACGCCCCCCAACCCTTTTTTTCGAAAAAAAAGCCCGGTCAACAGCGCGGATATTACTCCCTGAAGATTGGCATTACAACCACTTAAATAAGGAGGAAATCCGCAGGAACTCACCCTTCTACTCCACCCTCTTCCATGCCACCCAGGTGGCCCCATCGGACATCCAAGACTTCTGGGGGGCCCCGGGCCGCCCATTGCCCAGGGGAAGGGGCTCACTGGCGCCTATTTCCATCCAGGAGGTGAGGGAAAACCCCTTCTGAAATCCCACATTTAAAAGCCCCAGGCCCAGAGGGAAAACCCCTTTGAGGTGTACCTTCTGGAACCTGCAGTGATAGCCAAACCCCCCGCGACCTTTCGCCGCCTCGATGAATGGCGAGGGCCTCCCGACCCAGGGCCAATCACGCCCCTTCACAAGAAGTCAGACCGTGAGAACCTGGAGAACGGGGCCCCATGCGTTGATCAACACAGACCACGCTCTTCAGAAGCTTCTGGCCAACCGCATCACCAAATGGGTGTCCCCTCCCCCCCCCATCCCATAACGGTTTTATTCCGGGGAGGGGGGACAACATAACACCTTCACGTGACTTTGACTGCTAACCCCAAGGTGTGGCTTTTTGGCTCTCCTGGATGTGGAGAAAACATATGATCGGGGAGCCTGGAAGCAAGGGGGCTTTCCCCGGGCCCCTTTCCCTCCCCCCCCGCAGCAGGCTCTGGATGTCAGCACTCTTGACCAGCTCCACACAAGGGTCCTGGCGCCAATGGGTTTTAAATGGCAGTACCAGTTGGCAAAGGGCTCCGGCAAGGGGGCCCCCCGAGCCCTATCCTTTTTAACATCACCTTTGCCCCCTCTTGGCCTCCTTACAGGACAAGCTAACAGGGATTCTGGTCCCAGGTAAAGCCCCCACACGCACCATGGCATTTACAGATGACACTGCCATTGCATTTGGATGCCTGGGGATGTTGCCCTCGCTGCTGTGACCATTGAGAGGTACACCAAGGCGTCCAACGCCATGGTCAACACCTCCAAGACAACAGTTGTACAGGTCGGCTCCCCCACCTTCCCCCACCATTTGGTATTGAACCTGTGCACGGTACCTTCCGTCACCTGGGCGTTCTCACCAACCAACAAGGAGTTGCGCTAAAAGACAATGAGGACTTGCTCCTTGCAGCAGTTAACTCCAGGATTGCCAGCTGGAACCGGCGGCACATCACCCCCCAGGGTCGAGCTCTGATGGCCAATGTGTTCCTCCTCTCCAAAGTCTGGTTCCTAGCGCACATCTGCCCATTTACAGATGCCTTTTATACGCGGCTCAATGTACTCCTCCGCTGTTGGATCTGGGGGCTCAAACTATCCACCAATGGCCTCCTCAACCATTGCCTGACCCTGCAATGAAGGGGGCTCAGGGCTTCTGGACACGCGATCCCACGCCACCACAATCTTCCTGAAGTTCCTATGGCCGATTGTCTGCTGGGACGCGACCCCCATGCCCCATGGGCGCCCGCCCTCCGCCAGTCAGTGTCAGCAGCTCTGGGTCTTCCTAGAGCATCTCTGAACTCATTAGGGGAGTGGCTCACAAAACCACCCAGGCCATCGCCTGAAACCATCCTCATCCCTCTACTGGAACTAGGCTCTCCTTGCCCTGAAACGAATAGGCGCGCGGATCCACCATGCCTTCCCATACAGAGAGGAAGGCCCACAGCTCAAAAGCCCCATCCCTTCATGCAATTGTGCACAATGGACAAGTTGTCACAACTCGCCTCAACCCCCAAGATCGTCCTCCCATCCGCCCAAGACTCCTTGAGGCTCCTCCTCCCTCCGTGATTTGACCTTAAGGAATTGTGGAAGGACGTCGATCACCCCATCCTGTCAGAAAAGGTGTCCAACACCTTATGGAGGGTGATCCACTGTTCATACAGGACAGGGGACAGGACCTGACCTGCCCCAAAGCACCGAAGCTGCCCCCACTGTGGAACCTATTGTGCCCTCCATCGTTTTCACTGTCCAGGTGTCACCGCATTGTTAGAGGCCCTTTGCCTCCTCCATGCTCAGCCTGGTCTGGACACCTGTCCAGACCTCATGACTGAAGACATTGCCTGTTTTGCCTGCCCTGTGTCCTCGCCTATGCCACAGCCATCTGGACCATCCATAAATCAACCACTTCGTGCCTTTTACCAGCAGGTGTGGACCCTTCCACACATGATCACCCACTTTTAAATTTGAGATGGGCCCCGAAGGTCTGCACTGTCCCAACCCTCCCCCCTAGGCCCCG
>JAKSZP010002353.1:0-14015 GCA_022478985.1 Massospora cicadina | reverse complement strand
TGTAAACCTTACAGCAGGATCGCAGAATCTTTACTCAATGATTCCGTGCCAGTTCCAATCCTCAATGTTCCGCGCCAGTTCCATTTCGAATTCCAATCAAACCGCAAAACTCCCAAGCACCCATTTCATTCCATTCTTGATTCGAATCCAAATTGAATCTCGAAACTACCTATTTCTCTCATTTTCCGTTTTGTTCTGACTTGACGCCCATCTTGCTCCTTAACCTACTCCAAGCTCTGGCCCCTTAGGCGTCCTTGCCAGAACCAACGCCCCCTCCTCCTCCATACATACAGACACAGCCTGCCCTGTCTTAACAAAGATCATGGCAATGTGATGCTGAGGATAGACCTCAACCGTCATAGCTTCAGTGCAAATACCACAGAAGTAATTTTACCAATGCTTTCTTAATAAGCCCCCTTTAGAAATCGTAGCATCAATGTAAAATAACAGGGCCTGATCCTCAGCAGTTTTATATAGATATCAGGGGCAGTTAGTTTTATTTTACAACCTTAAGATTCAAAATCCAAGTCAAATTCTGTTTTTTATAGTTATGTTGTGCTTTGTTAAAAAACCACTTTTGTAAAGAGCGAGGATCTGAGGTAATGTATGCTGTTCAGCTACAATATTAAATGAGGAATAATAAACCGCTGCTGTTACTTTGCCTTTTATGCCAGCATGGGAAGCAAAGGAATTTCATTTGAGTAGTTTCTTGAAGTAAACGCCAACATATTGCGTTCTAAGTCAATGTTGACCAATTTCTGAGCCACCAACTCACCTAAAGTTCTTGAAATATAGGAGTTCTAAGATAGAAAGAAGTTAAAAAATTCATTCTTATGTGCTATAAACTTTAGAGGATTGCAAAGTGGGAGTGTGACCATTGAAACTCGCAAAGAACCCATAACTGAAGATTATGTGGTGACAGAAAAGACTAGGTTTAAACAACTATAATGTCAATTCTATTTTCCGTTGCACTAGTACTACAGATTTAATGAGACTTCTTTTGATCTACAAATATTGCATTATATATGTGTGCGTGATTTTTTAAGGTCATCTTTTAAACAACCACTGGGGCCTGCATCCATTGTTTGATGAAGGGGTACTTGGAAATTTTTGGTTTTATATTAAAGCAGCGTTATCATAGCTGCAGCTCTAGAAACCTGAGAATGAAGTTGATCTGGAGATTGGAAGAGTAAGGTATTGGCCAGAAATCAGACACATCATCACAGGTGAGTTCACAGATGCTTTTTCTATTTTGTTACACCAAAGATACCAATAATAAAACTTCTGGGCCTATGAGTATTACAATGCTTGTTTTTAGCTTTGTATAATATCAACCATGAAGCTTTACAATCTGGTATCATTAGTACTTGCGTAGACCACCAGAAATCTACTTGTTGAGAAGTTCTTAATGTAGTAACGTTTATTTTTTTTCAAGAGATACAATTTCCATTGTGATAAACTTATGCCTTAATTGTAGGAACACTGATCCTAAATTTTGTAAAGCTTTATTGTTAACACCACTCTCAAAAAAGGATGGGTAATGATAAGTTTTGCGCCAGAGCAACTGTGAAGGAGACAGCCTTGCTGGGTGCAACCAGAGAATTTACGAAATGGGTAACTAGTAGTTAAATTGTCATGTGTACATGACATCATAATGGGGACCAACCCCAAAGATAAGGCTGGGCGCCTGGAGGCCCAGAAGGTGAAGCTCCAGGCCCTCCCTGACCTGAGGCTCACCCTAGACCAATGCTGGGTAAGGGCAAAATATGCCCAGGTTGGTACTAGTGGGGTGCCAAGTGCCCAGTCCCTGATGTCAGGCCACGCATTATAACAAACAATCTACCAAATAAATGTAGACAGTTTGATTCAATTTGTTGAGAAACAGGGTTTCAAAACCCATTCCATTAACAAAATAATGCGCTCAGGTCAAATCCAACTTCAATTGATCACTTGAGTGAAGTCAGTTTTGGACTATGCAACTAATTTGGATGACAGTATTGCCTTATTGGTGAGTCAGTGCTTGGGCCCACTGTGGCTAATTTTAATTTTCCCATCTGAGTTAAAATACGTTTTCCCCGCCCAACATTCCTTGTTGGTCAGCTTCTCAAATAAACCTTTTCCCCATTTACGTTATATTACAATCTTATGATATTCTGAACACTCCTGTGTGTGAACCTCTTTGTAGAGGTCTCACGCTCCGTTACCCTTTCCATTGCAAGTACCTTGCAGCTCTCAACTCGTGCTTATTTGTTCGCCCAGGTTCCCTCCAACCTGGGTCCTTTAGTCCTTTTTGATATGTGCACTGCGTCGCTTTTAATGGGGTTTTATCATAAATCTCACTTTTCTATGCCTAAGCTGTTATTGCTCCAGCACCCTCTGCTGAGCACTAATGACTTTGGCACTAATGGCTAGTTCCCTGACGTTGGCCTTGTGCACTGTGCACTACCACTCTGGGAACAGAAGAGTTATAGACACTCTCCTTACATTAGTTGACCAACCTTTTTTTCTTATGTGCACAAACTTTTTACGTGTGGAACTTTTCCAAAGTGGAAACAGTGGCTGTCAGCTGTGGGCTCCAGCTGTTGTTAGCTGCACCGCTATTTCCTCTTTTTCCCGAAGATTGGAGCAGTTGGCGTTATTATGGTTGCCTTTAACTGGAAAGTATCCACCCTTCAAGTTTTTACCTGGTGAATTTGGACGCTTCAAGGTCTGATAGTCATGATTCCCCGGCTTTCCGCTGAAAATATTGATTTTCATTTCAAAAAACGAGTTTTTCTTCAATAGCGTGTTCAGACGATGCTGGTGGAATTGGAGCAGATGGCCTGGGGGTGTTGGCCTTGTATAACGTCGGGCATTCCGTTGAGGGTAAAGGAATAGGGTCATTTGCATATATAAAAGCATTTTATAATGAAACACTGATATATACCTCTAAACCATTTTGGCCCTCTCATGGCTCAGATTTAGACCCTATATCTGTGTTTGAAATCACACCAGAAAATCCCGTTTGAACTCTTCCATGATTTGCAGCACCCAGGAAGTTGAAAGAGAACTGCGTTACCAATATGAAAATGTTTATGCACCTGCAGAAGGCATGGATGGGTATGTGGCCTCTGTAGTAAGAGTGGCCAACTATGCTCTCTTTTTTATGATTCCAAAACATACCATTATGGTTTGCTCAAGCCAGAAGAATGTTTAGGAGAGGTGGGCATTTTCTGCTTTTAATAAATCCCACTCTTGATACTTCCTCATGTCTGCTACCCTTACATCCTCTTTTGGAAAGTTCAGCACAACTATTTTAGTGGATACCGGTGCCTCAAATAATTTTTTTGACCAAGACCTTGCTGACTACCTTGAGTTGAGTTACTCACCAGGTGGTATGGTTAGAGGTGGGGCTTCTCAAGGTATCCCTACGCTGAACTTCATAGGGTTGGTAAGTACCAGGTGGGCGCTTATCTTCTGTCCGACCATTTTCAAGCTATCAAGCACCTCTTGTTTCCCATTATTTTGAGGGTTGAGTGGTGGAGAAAGTTTGACGTCAGGACCAATTTGAAAGAGAACACTCTATCCTTGTCTTTGGTAAATGGTCACCAGTTGATTGTTTTTTTGTTGGAGGATAACGCCCAAGGCCCATTACCCCATTGGCCCAATGTTCCCACTCCTTATCTTGCTCCTTTTCTGAAGACCTCCTCCTCTGTGGGTTTCTCCTTAACTTCCTGTTTTGAGGGTTTTGAATCCTCTTTGATGCAGCATCAGCCAACGCCCTCCCTGAGCACTCCAAGTTTGATTGTGACTTTAAGCTCACGGTGGATCTGGTGCATATATCTTCCCCCATTTACCCACTGACTGTCCAGGAGGAAGAGGCGAGGGTGTGGGTGAAAGAACAGTTGGTCAAAGGTGCTATTTTTCAGCGTACCTCCCCTGTATAATTCCCCTACTCTTTGTTGAGAAGTCTGATGGTACTTTATGCCCCTGAATAGACTATGGTAACCTCAATAACGTTACTGTACCAGACCTCCATCTCATCTCTTTGGATTCACAGATTTCTCGCTATGTGGAGAAGGAGAAGTCTTCTCCAAGCTGGATTGACTCAATGCGTTCAATCAGATCCGGATTAAAAAGGGACAAGAGTGGTTGACCACATCCTGTACCAGAAAAGGGATCTTCCAGTTTTGGGTCATGCCCTTTGGGTTTAAGAATGCCCCTGCTATCTTTCAACGCCGCATTGATGCAGCGTTGGGGGGAACTGTTAGGGGTATGCGCGGTCGCCTACATGGATGATAACCTGGTTTTTTTCCAGATCAGGAGTCCTATGCAGTTCACCTTTGGCAAGTGGTGGAGTGGGTTATAGGCAGCCAGCCTTACGTTAAAAATTCCAAAGTGCGAGTTCTTCAAGTCCCAGGTCACGTTTCTGGGAAATGTCATGTTTGACCAGAGACACATGATAACTTCAGACAAGAAGAAGGCGATTTGTGAGTGACCTACCCCCACCTCAGTCAAGTAATTGAGAAGCTTTTTGGGGACGTGCACGTTTCTCAGGAAGTTCACTCCCAATTTGTCTGAGGTGGCGGCTACCTTATACAAGGCTAGCGGTGCCAAGGTGCTTCAGTGGTCCCCCATTTTGGAGGATGCTTTCCAATATGTGAAGTGCACCCTGTTGTCCATGTCTGTTCTTCGCCATGTCGACCTTTCAAAGGAGTTCATTGTGTCTACTGATGCCTCCAACTTCGCCATAGCGGCTGCCTTGTTACAAGCAGGCGAAGATGGAATAGAGCATCTGGTGTGATATTTTTCTAGGAAAATGTCTTTGCCAGAGTTGAATTACACCGTTTATGACAAGGAGTTACTGGCAGTGGTGGATGCACTGACTTATTGGTGTCACCACTTGCATGGCTCATCCCCAGCTTTCTGGGTACATACAGACCACCGTGCCTTGCTGTACTACCGCGCTCCTCGTGTCTTAACCCCACGGCAGACCCACTGGCATGAGACCCTTGACCAATTCGCATTCTCGTATGAGTTCACCAAGGGCTAGGATAATGGTTTGGCAGATGCTTTGAGCCTCAACCCTGCCTTAGCGCCTGATCCCAAGGAGGTAGAAGTTCACAACACTCAGGTGATGATTCCTCCGGGTAAACTTCTGCCTCAACGACCCTCTCCCCTGGCCAACGGGCCAGCACTTGCACCTCTGGAAAACGCGAGGAATATAGTATGTCCAGGAAGGTAGTCCTTTCTCAGCCGCTGGTAGCGGAATATACTACATTACTTGCTAAGTGCGAGTTGAATCAAGATGATCTCTCCATGGGCTATCACATGAAGGATGAGATGGTGTGGTTCCAGGGGCGCCTATGGGTTCCTGCTGGACCACTTCGCCTGGAAATCATCCAGGACCATCATGATGGACTTACCATTGGTCATCTTGGTAAATCAAAGACATTAGAGTTAATCTGGCGCACATACAATTGGAATGGCTTGCCTGTTCAGGTGGGGCGGTACTCGAAGGAATGTTTAGTCAGCAACCAAATGAAGCCAAGTTGTCAACCTTTAGCGGGGTTGTTGGTACCTGTCCAGAAAGCTGAAGGGCCCTGTACCTCCCTATTGGTGGATTTTTTATTGTAGAACTACCTGTTTCAGATGGTTACAATGCCATTATGGTGGTGGTGGACCAGGTTACAAAGTTCGCCCACTTCATTCCTTGCAGAACTACAATAACCGCGGCTGAGATGGCCAGGCTTTTCATCATGCATGTGTTTGCGCTCCATGGAGTTCCCCAAAAAATTATCAGTGACTGGGGACCCCAGTTTACCTCTGTTTTTTGGGAAGAGTTGTGTAAGACTCTCCAGATTCACCCTTGCCATTCGACTGCCTATCACCCACAATCAGATGGGCAGACTGAACGAGTGAACCAGTGCTTGGAGCAGTTCCTGCGGTGTTACACCGCCGCAGATCATGAAAATTGGGCTTCTCACCTACCAATGGTCCAGATTAATTACAATAATTCCTTACACTCCTTGATTGGTTGTTCCCCATTTTTCGCCAGCTATGGCTTTAACCCCGCCTTTAACATGGATCCCAGCTTTGGGTCTAAGGTTGAAATGGTGGTGGACTTTGCCAAGACAATCAAGAAGGTCCACCAGGGGGTTTCCATAAGCTTGGAGGTGGCAATGCAGGTGTATAAGGAGAACACTGATGGGAAGCACTGAGCGGGTCCTGCATACAAGGAAGGGGATCTCATGATGCTTGATGCTCATAAAATCCCTATCAAGCAGCCATGCAAGAAGCTGGGACCAAAGAGTATTGGCCCCTACCGCATGGTTAGAAAGGTAGGTCATGCCTCATAACAGCTGATCTTTCCCCTTCTTTTTAGATCTTCTCTGTGTCTCATGAGAGCAAACTGACGTTGTTTGAGGGCCCCCCACCAGAGATTCCTGAGGCCTATCTCGTGGATGGGGCGCCTGAGTGGGAGGTGGAAGAGATAGTTGCCTCCCGCCGCGTTAAAAAATTGGAGTACCTGGTATCCTGAAGGGCTCTGACGCTGCAGAGAACGATTGGTTTCCAGCCCGCGCGACTTTGCGCATGCTCAAGATCTGATTGAAGCCTTCCTTGAGCGTTTCCTCCAGGCTGCTGGATCTCAACCCAAGCCGACTGTTGCCGCCATGAAGTTGGCCCCTGCCCACAAGAATTTTTCCCTTGCGCAAGCCCCTGGAGGGGGGTTGAGCCCCATCAGGAGGAGAGGGCAATGTCATGTGTACATGACATCATAATGGGAACTAACCCTAAAGATAAGGGTGGGCGCCTGGAGGCCCAGAAGGTGAAGCTCCAGGCCCTCCCTGACCTGAGGCTCACCCTAGAACAACGTTGGGCAAGGGCAAAATATGCCTAGGTTGGTACTAGTGGGGTGCCAAGTGCCCAGCCCCTGATTTCAGGCCACGCATTAAAACAAACAATCTACCAAATAAATGTAGACAGTTCGATTCAGCACTTGAGAAACAGGGTATCAAAACCCATTCCATTAACAAAATAATGCGCTCAGGTCAAATCCAACTTCAATCGTTCACTCAAGTGAAGTCAGTTTGGCCTATGCAACTAATTTGGATGACAGTATTGCCCTATTGGTGAGTCGGTGCTTGGGCCCACTGTGGCATAATTCCATTTTCCCATCTGAGTTAAAATACGTTTTCCCCGCCCAACATTCCTTGTTGGTCAGCTTCTCAAATAAACCTTTTCCCATTTACGTTATATTACAATCTTATGATATTCTGAACACTCCTGCGTGTGAACCTCTTTGAGGAGGTCTCACGCTCCGTTACCCTTTCCATTGCAAGTACCTTGCAGCTCTCAACTCGTGCTTATTTGTTCGCCCAGGTTCCCTCCAACCTGGGTCCTTTAGTCCTTTTTGATATGTGCACTGCGTCGCTTTTAATGGGGTTTTATTATAAATCTCAATTTCTATGCCTAAGCTGTTATTGCTCCAGCACCCTCTGCTGGGCTCTAATGACTTTGGCACTAATGGCTAGTTCCCTGAGGTTGGCCTTGTGCACCGTGCACTACCACGCTGGGAACAGGAGAGTTATAGACACTCTCCTTACATTATTGGTCTTGTTTAGTGTATCATTATGACCCACACATTGTATAAGTTCCAATTATGTTAATTAAACTTTGGTGGTCAAATTCCTGTTACAAATTTAAGAGACTTGATAGCAAAACATAAACATCATTGTAAGTTTTTCATGATATTTAAAGGCCAGTCCTTCAAAGGCTACATGGTTATTAGTCATCATAGCAACATTGTATCCCCTTGTGGAATCCGCCAATGGATGCCACAAATAATATATTAAGGTGAGATATTTACTTTTTAATAAAAGTATAAAATATCACTTATTAAAGTTTTTTATGTTTTTTTATTATTCAGGCAGGGCAAAACCAGAAAAGGTCCTTTTCTCAATACTAGCTTTTCCTATTTAATCTAGTTTATATTTTAAGACCAGGGGTATTTGAGGCAAAAGAATGCAAAGCTCAGAGTTATCAAAATTAGGAAATATAGGCTTTTGGCCTATCAGATTGAAGATGAAAAATTTTCAGAGGCAAAACTGCCCCATGTGGTAATGATTTGATGAATTGTATCCAATCACCAGCGAGTAAAATCTTTTCACCTCAGTGGTGGTCAGACTTAGTATGTGATGATTGGGTAATTTGGTGGTGGTTGGACTTGGATGGTAATGATTGGCTAATTTTTACCCTATCATCCTTGAGTAAAATCTTTGCACCTCGGTGGTGGTTAGACTCAGATGATAATGATTGGTTAACTCGCACCCAATCATTAATGGGTAAAATCTTCTTGCCTTGCGGAGGTTCAGATCCATGCAATATTATACTCCTCAAATTTGACTGAGGAGTCAGAGTAATCCTAATATTAATTATTACTTTTTTAAGCCAATTTTTATGATAAATCATATCCTTCCAGTTGTTAGGATTCCACTGAGAATCCACTAGGTTCTTTTCGCCTTTGGTACTCATATTATTAATAATTACAATATTATTCAAAGTTTGGGCAGGTGATGGGATAATCATAGTAGCAGATTCAGAAGCACTCATACCTCCAAAATTCTTTCTCCTAGGTCGAGAAAGTGAATGTTTGACACCCCTAGTAGTCCTATTTTGACTCTAGTGCAAATCTCTTATCTTGACTCTGGCAGGGGCTAAGGCAAATCTCTTGGCAGTTTCGCTGGACTAAGGCAAAATCTCTGCTCTTCTTTAGCAGGCAAATTTTGAATAAGTCCAAGAAATAATAAAGATAGTAGAAGACGTAACTTTAATGATTATAATTTTGGATATATCTATTTTTTCTTTGGAGGGAATCAGGATCATGTGGTTAGACATTGATAAGAAATCAGGATTAATTTGGGTAAAGAGATTCTTTGAAAGGTGCTGCAGAATGGTAAGGTGTATGGCGTGCATTGTCATCTTTGATCAAGGCGGCAGTTTCCAATGACCTCTGAAAGGCAGGATCTTTGTCAATTGAATTGGCGCCTTTTTCAGGTAAATCAATGGATTCAGAAAGGTTTGGGATTAGGTTTTTTGTGTAAATAAAAGCGTAACGTTAGTTAAACAAATTTGGTGTAATTTGATTAACACTCCAATATAGAATTTAAACCAAAAATGTGAAACTTCACCTTAATTTAGGACTTATTAAACCATTCAGATTTTTTTTCAAATTTTTTTCAAATTTTTATTTGAGGTGGGCTGACCTGGGGACAATACCGCACCAATTAGGGATTTGAAGAAAATGGGAAAGGAGGATAAAACCCAGAAAACCTCCATGCGCGGCACATGATAGGCCAGGAACTCCATGGACCGCCTTTGCTATTCGCTATCTTGATTTGGGGCATTGGTGCACAAAACCAACACAGTCAAAATTGTCCCCTACTCAAAGTCCATTACTGGGATCAAACTCGGGGAGGAGTGGTAGAGGGTTCATACTCTACCACTAGGGTATCCTCCCCTTCTTATTAAACCATTCAGGCATTTAAAAAATCATTTCCTAAATGTTGGTGTCAGCTGATAGTTTTACCAGGACAAGGCTTCCGCCTTCACTAGGGAGAATCCTAACATTAAATTCTAAATAGTTGAGTTATCTTGTTGGGGCAACCACGTGCCAAGATAACACTAAGTTTAATCAAGTATGCTTTACCACCCATGATAGAAGCCACATATTAAACAACCTTTGTACCTATATTTATTTGAATGATGTTAAGGGGTGGTTGTTTGTTATGCTAGACTTATAGGTGTTAGTGAGCAGTTAATTAATTCAGTAAGCTACCCTTCTGGGTAGCATGCTCATATGGCGTTTTAGCCATTGACACATTTATAATTAAAACTGACATTTGTGGCCCCTCCATAGGCTTTTATTTTAATAATACAGGAGATAAAATGATAGAATAAAAAACTGGAAAGCTTAGGGTAAGAGGTTTATTTGAACTAAAAGGAAATAACTCAACACCCTACCACTAACAGGATGCTGGTTTTTATAGATTAAAAGCGGAGGGAATTTTTCCAAGTTACTGTTCACATTTATCAGTGCTTCTATTAAAACATGTTTCTATGAGTTTTCTCATTTTAGTAATTTTGGGGCCAACCTAACAAGGGCGTCCACGCATTTTTATTTGCAGGTGTCAAATAAAACCTAGATGAAAATTCCTAACATGGCACTGTGGCAGCTAGTCTAAGTGGCCACGTTGGTTGGGGATGTGGGGTTGAGTGGTTTGGTGTCTTGTGCAGCACTGAGAACACACGTCAGAGTGAAAAAATGGACGCTTGGGATCTCAGCAGAATGGGTTAGCAAGTAAAAATTGTCCAATTTGATTTGTTAACGAGGCACGCAAAGTGCAGAGCCTTGACATACTAGGAGAGATGATTCTCTGCCTATTTAACTTTCCAGCACACAAGTCAAGCTCTTATTTTTATCACATTTAGGAAGTATTAGGCACAAATAGAAATAACTTGGAAGCGTTGGCACACTTGAGGTCATGACAAGTGCAAGCTCTTTGATGTAATCCCTGATCTCTTCTTGAAGTCATTTGGGAAATTAAAACAGGTAATCCCTTTACACAGTTGCTCCATGGACACGTGAAGAGCTTGGCAGAAGAGGGTGTTGATGGTGGCAGCAGCCACTATGATGGCGAGATATTTTTGGTTAATAAATTGGGAAGTTCTTGTGAGGAAAGAAGCGGCGCTGATAAGTAGGAATGGGATTTAGATGGAAGAATCTGGACTAATCGAAACTGATATTCACCTGAATGGGTTGGTCATCATTGGTGACCCATTTTAGAAATTCAATTGGTTCAAAAATAATAAAAATCAGGCCAGCAAAGAGAGCTTATTGGGTGAGGGAAGAAGAAATCATCCCACAATCTATAAACCAAGGCGATTTAACTGGAGCCTGATCAGCTTTGCTCCTAAATAGTGCAAGAATATGATTGTTGATTGGCTGACGCATTAGGATCAACACCTGCAGTGTTTGAGGTAGGGGAAGAAAAGTTGGATCCTCATTTGAAATACCTGCCAAAATAGCAGTTGGGCCAACACCAGAGGGAGGAGGAGTGAAGGCCTCTTAGGTGGCAAGTGAACAACACTTGTGCTTAAAGTGATTTAAGCCCAATGAACAAGGGACAGAGGGTACAGTAATTTTTCACTTAGGCTCAGAATGGGTGATTGGGGTCAGAGAGGATCATGGCACAGAGGGTAGTGGCAAAGTGAGTATCCCAGTGGAAGGGGAGAATTATTGTAAAGGCCTGTGGCCCTGAAAGATAGTTGGACCACTAGAAAAAAACTGGAAGCAGGATTTGCGCTGAAAAAAGCCAATCCCTCCAGGAGCTCCTGGCAGAGTTGCTCAGGGGAAAGATGATTGGGCAGGCTGTAAAAGTGGACCATCAGAGTTACATCTGCAATCAGCTAAGTGTAAGTAGCGGAGATTAACGCATTATTATAAACTAACGGCGTTGTTGCTGCAACCATAGCCTAGGCCATACTAGAGAATCCCAGGTCAAAATACCCTAAAATGGGCTATAAATTAGAATAAGCAGATAAGTTTAAGCACCACTTTAGCCATCTTGGCAATGGCTTCAATTGTGTAATTGAAAATCACATAAACAACTATGAAGTAAAAAAGTTGCTTTTAGGGCAGCACTGGGCTTTTAAGCACCACCAGAGAGCACAAGGCACTGTGCTAGGTCCCAAAGAGGGACAAAGCAACCAGAGAAATTAGGTGTTAGCAGAGCTGTTCAGGAGCACTTTGTCAGTAGCTGTATAAGTTTGGCTATATGGTTTGCTTTCCTAATACTAACCCAGAATTCCCACAATATGACAGGCGCGGTATGTTTAGTACTTTGTGACTTCCTGAGAAAAGATAACATAGTTGTTTTTTAGGTTACAAGATTTAACTCTTGTTGGAGAGATAATAGATTAGGTCAATTAAACTTGGAGTATAGGCTGAATATCTATCAAATAATAGTAAATTGCTTATATATTTAATAGTATGAAAGTATCTCAAAGTAATAGATTTAGGGATAAATACTCAATAATATGCAAGACCCTTTCAAACAATTTTCATGTCTCATATGAGCTTTGGGTATTACTTTATAAGAATAGTCACATCATGCATCTTCCAATGGAGTTTTGATTTTCTAATATTGTGTAACTCTAGATATAATCATATATGTGTGAAAGCTTATTGTGTTGATCCAAAAATCTGGTCAAGAAATTCCAATTATGATATTAGGTTACAATTCATTTAAAACTTTTACCACGAGTTTAGATTTTAGATCATTACATGTAAATTGAAATAATCTGAAGCTTGTTCATAACCAATAAAAAGTTTGACAGGTACATTTTTACTTTGTTGTGACTACTTTTGCTGTAGCCAATCAGTCTTAGGTAATGTACCTTAAATTCTTTGAGGTCAAGCCCTAGCAAATGGAAGCAAAATAGTTATTGTAATAGATTAAACAAGCCATTGACCTTAGCTAATTAGGCAGGAGTAAAGGTTTTTTACTCGTCATAACCCCTTGAATCCTATAAAAAGAGATAATTTTTGTGCAAATTCCTTACCTAATTTAGTGTTAGTATCAATATAATATATAGTAAATTTAGCTATTATAAAGATTGCCCCAAAAGTAATTTTGGAAGGGGATTCTGATAGTAGGGTTGATGCTCTAATGTTCTTCACTTAGGAGCATATTAGAATATATAACAGAACCCCATTGAATTTTAATTATAGAACTAGAATAGGAATCCTTCTCACATTTTTGGGGGTCTAGTTTGACCTTGGCTGATTAAGGGAAGTAGACTTGAAGTCCCAATACTGAAATTTGTTTAAAGTCAAGTTTTCAGTTATAAACTCAAAGATTGAGAATAAGGATGTATTGTTATCTATCAGGAGGTTCCTTTTGACCCCCTTCAGATTGTTAACTTAGGTTGGTAGGCTCACGTTGGCCATTTAGTTTTACCGCAGTGTTTACAGCGCCTATCATATCCATAGAGTCATTAGAGTGGTAGGTAGAATCATCATAGTCTTTTGATTTATCTTTGACAGGGCTTCTGTGATTGCTACACTTGTGGCTTAATTTGTAAATGGGATGTTTTCTGTCAGATCTAGTGAGCTTGTTGGCGATAATGGTGCATGTACCTAAGTGATTGCTTTTTACAGGTTGTTAACAGGAGCACCAAACCAAAACAGGAATAAGTCAAGCCTAAGATATCATTTCTGGGATTTGATATTGACACAACTAAAATTTTTGAGAAGGTTCCAAGAGAATATTGCTTTAAGTGTGGTGAAATCCTCAGTTAGGGTTTCCAGATGACTTGTATTGATAAAAAAACTCCTTTAATTCTTCAGTAAGCAGTGGTATGTAACGTTCATGATTGGGTTCAGAAAAAATGGTAATGGTTACCTCATCGATAGTAAGCATTTTTGCATTTGATAGCTTTTGAGCGTCAGTGTAAAGCATCAGTGAAGGCAACAAAGTTTCATTTTTTGGTGGAGCCTGATCTGTAGGAAAGATCTTTTCTTTTCAGAAAGTTTTGTCATCTTTGCTCCAATTATTAGAGGAGTTTGATGAGGTAACAATTTCTCGTGTCATATCCAGCAGAAACTATGATATCAGTGTAGTTTGGAGAGTTGGAACCATTGTGCAGTTGACTAAGTAAATTTGGCTTTTTAGAGGCTCCAAGTTTTCTTGTGTGTCTTCTAGAGTGAGCTTTTGGGGTGGAGCCCAGTTATCCCAGCTGTCTTTGTAAGGAAGTCAAGTTGTTTTAAAGAACCTAAACTTGAGGTTCTAAAGTAGCAAAGCAAGTTTGAGCAGTGAAACTATATTCTCATAATCTCATGTAGTCATATTCAATTGTCTGATCCGCTGGTTGTATCCATCCTTGATTTGCTTGTAGTAGTAGTCAGGGCAATGTTGTTATATTTCAAAAAGTAGCTCTTTTTCATGTCTTTGCAGAAGAGTATATTGTCATTC
>JAKSZP010002352.1:0-14049 GCA_022478985.1 Massospora cicadina | reverse complement strand
GAGACCTCCCTGAAGAGGTCCACCACCAAGTTTGCCCAAGGAACCCTTGAAAAATATTAAAATAACGGGTGTTTTTATTTAAGAAAAGTTGACCAACAAGGAATGTTGGTCGCAAAAACATATTTAAAGTGGGCCGGGGAAATTCAGGTTCTGCAGAAGTGCGCCCAAGCCTTGACGCTCCAATAAACAGACGCTTCCATCCATTTTAGTAAAATACAATAAAAGTGCCTTCACTCGAGTAATTGATTGAAGCCATATTTTACCAAGCTTAAAATTTCATAAATTGAGTGGGACTTGAACCCTTGTTCTCCAATCAACCGAATCAAACTGTCTTCATTTATAACATAAATCGTTCATTTTAGTGCCTGGGCCAAGATAAGAGGCTGGGCGTTTTGCACCCCCATTAGTACCAACCTGGGCATGCTTGGCTTGCACCCAGCGTTGATCTAAGGTGTGTTTCAGGTCAGGAAGAGCCTGAAGTTTCACCTTCTGGATCTCCTGTCGCCCAGCCTTGTCTTTAGCATCAGTTCCTACTATAAAGTCATCCAACCATGACATTGGGCGAACCTGTGCGCGGACCTCCTTGAGAAGGTCTCCAACAACATATAACATTTTATTCTAGATAAATTAACGACAGAATCTGGTGCACATCTGGGCCATCCTAGTACCCTCCAAATTGAGGCACCCAAGCACCCAGATACTGCTTTGCACATGGTTATGGACCCCAAGGAGGAGTCCAACCAAGTTCTGTCATTTATTGTTTATCTAGTTATATATTCTGTGCTGTACACCCTGTCACTGGGTCCTCTGTGCTCCAGCACCTTCTGAGGTGCCTTGTTTCCACTTCTACTAGTGACTATTTCCGTTGCGGCATGGCTATGTATCCCAAACCACTTCACTGGAAATGAGAGAGCTACAGACATATCTCTTGACAATGTCAATTTATTCCCCCAAAAGACCTTTCTTTGCACCTCACACTGATCTTCTGACTTGACCTCACCTAAGGCTCTCCCACACTCCAGTATTTGCTTCATCTTTGTGTTGCCTATGAGTGCTTGTTCCCATATGCCTACAAGGCAATCATCAATCTTGCCTCTGCTTCCTTCATGCTGGTAGGGTTTACTGACTTTCACCCTTTTAAGGGCTATTTTGATATTAAGTTTTCCTCTAAGGGGATGTGGCTGCAGCAGCAGCGGCCTTTAATATTTACAAATCCTACTGTTCCCAGCACTCATATATGCCTCCCTACTAGTACCATGATGGTGGTATCTTTTGTGAACCTACCTTCACATATCCAGCCCAGGTTCAGTATGATGTGCTGATGATAGGGCTTTTGGCCCTTTGGCACAAATCCTATTCTCCACTTCACAGTATCCGCCAGTGAAGAGCGCCTTGATGCCCCTTATGCCACTGCTACCATCTACCCCCACACCCCATATTGCCCAGCAGATTCCTCAGCGTGCTATCTGGCTGTGGCACCTGATTATTACTTTTGGGCTATGCTTGACACTGTGCAACATGTTTGTCCCATCTATTTAGCCCTTGATCATAAAAAGAAAGCCTGTCCCTGTACCATTGATGCCAACTACACCCCTCCTCTGAGGACATGTGTTGGGATTTTTGCCCATATTCCCAGCCTGCTAGACTACCTGGTATCACTAGGGGAAAAATTCCCTAAGGTTAAGTGAATTGGAAATCAGTTGACCCAAATTTTAGAGGAACTATGTTCAGGGGATTTTAGGATATTTATCTGGTCGTATCCATCAGGGATCAATCCAGATGAATACCTAATATCTCATCGGGTGGAGTGGCTGACGAAATAAGGGTATCTGATAGTAATTAACTATCAGGTGTACTGATTGGGATTGGTCAGGTTCCATCACCGACTGATTGGGAATGTTTAATGAGTTGTGAGGCGAGTGATGCTGCCTGCAACTAGCGAATTAATTGGATGCTAGCCAATTATGGATGTTTAACTTGAATCAAGAGGAAAACGTTAATGATACATTTCTGGCTCTTTCATTTGAGGTCTCGAGGATGTCTAATGTCAGAATCCTAGTCAGGATGGGGAAGACCATTGCTGCTGAGATGAGGAAGGGTGATTCAATGGCAATGGCTGCCGTTTCATCAAAAGAGGTGTCAACTGAGGGTTAGACAGCCAAATCCCCTATAAATTCCCTAAATTCACTATAATAAAAAACACTCTAAAGTAGTAGTACAGTAGTAAAGTAGTATAGTAGTAAAACACTCAAGTACTAAACTGGAAACTCACTGATTGACACAAGTTTATGGTTGGGAAAGAACTAATAAAGAACCTTATTAGTTTGACTGTAGATTCAGTAATAGTTAGACTATCAGCATCTAGCGTGAAGATTCCATCTCAAGGATATTATTGCAGAAGGCAATAATTTGTAGACTCTCAGAGAAGAGTAGAGATTTGAGAGGGGATCTAGAGACAAAGGGAACCACGGCTAAGGGATTGCTGCCAACTGTGTGTTGGGATGAAGGGACTGTCATCAGAGGATCTTAACGAAAATTGAGTGGACAGGATTTAGGGAATGAATCCCCAAGAGTGCAATATTCAGTATTATCAGAAATACCAGCTGAAGTGTTGGGCCTGAAGATAATTCTAATTTGACTATGGATAATAGTCATCATCTTATTATCAGATTATATATATTCTTACAACGTGAGGTGCACAAGGAAACTGAATCTGTGCAGTAGAAAGATTACTAGGGTTGACCTCCAATAAATCAACTCCTAAGAGTAAAATTTTTACAAGTTGGTGCTCACTACAGGGGTAGTTGAGTAGAAGAATTAATACAGAATGTCGTACAAAGAGGAAATGTGTAGGTTGTAGACTGAGATTGCCACAGTGAACCAGAACGCTTTAAACTCAGCGGACCATTGAGAGTTTGCAGCCTTGGAGGAACGAGTAACCAAGGTGGAAGAAGGAGTTGACAACGTAGCCAACTTCAGGAATAAGTTACTTGGCAAAGTAAACTCGTTAAAGAAGAAAAAAGGAGACCTCATCTGAGAGATCCTATTTCTGAAAATAGAACATGAAGTGGATAGCATTCATTTTAAGAAAATTTGGTGCGGACATTGAGAAGTTAATAAAGGAAGTATAGAAATCGAAAGCACACAGAAATGCAAGCAAGCTGGATTCAGCCAATGATGTCAAAGAAGGAAGTCTTTAAATGATACTTGGGAAAACGAATACCCCAAGAAATATGCCACCCGCATTCAATGCTATTTTAAAGATGACGCCCAATGACACTCCACAAGTAAACTGAATAGCTGAACTGAGGGAGTCAGCCCAAACTGACTCGGAGGAATTTAAAGCAACCCCTAAATTGCCTACATTCCCTTGGGATAACACCCCAGCGTTTTTATGACTATTTGACATGACCATGAATAATATACGGGGATCTTCAGAAGGCGTTGATGGTCATGAACTGCTTAAATACAGATTGTCAGAATCTGGTGTTACCCCACCTGGAGGGGGACAGCTGGTCTTATGCTGAGGCTAAGGCAGCAAAAATAAAGTAATTTGGCAGTCCAACCTGCATGTCAAAATGCAAGCAAGACTTTATGGGAATTTAATTTCTGTAAAGATGAGTCCCTTGCAAGCTTTGCAGATCGATTATACCAGGAATCACAGATCCTGGCTGGAGCGAAGGTGTTAGATGACTTTGATGCAAGAATCGCTTTGCAAGCGGCCCTTCAGCCCTATCACGATTTGCATCAAATGATGTCTACTGTATTTGCAACTGAGATAACTACCTTGCAAATGGTAGACAATTTGAAGATCTTGGGAGCAACGTTCGATGCTCCTAATAGAAGCTTCAAGACAAATCTGGTTCAAAGTTTGAATCCCACAAAGGGAGGCGAAGGAGCAAAGGAGACTTTTGACTGAACTGTGCCGGGGAAAAAGCCTGAGGATTACAATTGGTTAAACAAGAAGGAAAAGGTCTGCCTTCAGTGTGGCAGGAAAGGGCATTTCGCCGCACACTGCAAAATGCTGAAGGATCAAGTTCATATGGTCCAGGCTAAGGAAATAGCAGCCATAAAGGATTTGGGAAAGGTACCTCTGTCTAGACAAGGAACAGTCTAGACAGCGGAGAAACCTGTTCCTCCCAATGTTATAAATGAAGAAACAGACATCAGCAATTTGTTTGTGGATGACAAGCAAGATCCAATATATCAAGTGGTCAACATGGACATAAATGCCATGACCAGAGCCAGGACGAAGAAGATTGACCCCGAGATAGTTCAGGAGGTTGCCCGTCTGTATGCCCAACAACTGGCAGAGAAGATTTGGACTGCCAAAAATCCTGATGAGTTAACCAATATTCAGTTAGATGAGGCCAGCCTGTCAATTCCCCTTGGCATGATTAAGGAATCGTTTCCTGAATTATCAGCGCAGATACTTAATACCCTTAGATTCAGCTAATAATGCCGCAATTCACTCAGTAAATACCTTATTACAATACTCTGAGTGTATGCATATAGATGTTCAAGTGAATCGAGTAAGGGTATGGGTGATAGTCAACAGTGGAGCGCCCATCAACATTGTGTCGACCAAGCTGGTGAAGAAGATGAAGATCTCTCCAGACTTGGAACACAAGAAGGAATATGAAACAGCTGGGCCAAACACCACCGTTTCCTGTGGAGCATATAGTGTACTGCCACTATGATTTGGGTCATTGGTGGTATCCACACCAGCGATAGTTTTGGCGAATCAAAGCTATGATATCCTGAATGGAATGGAGTTTCTTCGGAAATATGGAGTTAAATGTAACTTTGAGGATAATATGTTGACCATCCTGGGTCAGACGTTACCATTGGTATATCAAAAGAATGGTGAAGTTCTGTTGAACTGGAGACGTAATTTCATCAACTTGATATACAATGACGGCATTGTACTGATTCAGTACCAATTAGTTGGTATAAAGTGACAGGAGATGCTGGCTGAGATCCTAGAGAACTGGGGAATTCCTTTGTGGATCAAGAAAGAAGAAACCATACTGGCTGGATTGCAGATGATAGTTGACAGGGTTGACTTTAGAGATTCCGGAGTTGTTGTATGGAGAAGTTGGAAGCCCCTGGAAGAAGTCCAGAGTGGAGCCTTGGGTGGCTTTTGGGATAATTATGCCAGGCCATGGAAAAATACAAGTTCTCTTGGCAAATTTAAGCGAAAAACTGATGAAGATTAAGAAAAATCAAATCATTGCATTTGTTCATATAATCCTGATGGCAGATTGAGATGATTCCATGATTTTGGATCTCTCAAGGAAATGGGATTACCAGCTGGAGCAGCCAAAAGCATCAACTTATTAGTTGATCAAGAGCAGCTTGTAGATCTTCCGGAAGGGCAGAAGGAGGAGGTGCTCAAATTATTTGAGAGATATCAGGAAATATTTGCACAGGATGATCACAATTTGGGATGCGCGCAAGGCGTAATTCACAAAGTCAACACTGGAGAATGTTTACTGATAAGAATGAGACCAATCCAAAGATTGAAAGCCACTGAAGCAGTAGTGGAAGATGAGATCAGCAAACTAGTAAAGCATAGGCTTCTAGTTTTATCATCAAGTCCCTGGGCATGCCCAATTCTGATTGTAATGAAAAAAGATGGATAAAATCGGGTAGTTATTGACTATTGGAGGCTGAATAAAATTACGAAGAAGGATTTGTATCCCCTACCAAGGATTGATGATGCACTGGACCAATTAGGAGAAGTGAAGTATTTCTCCGCGATGGACCTAATCTCAGGATACTGGCAGATTGACTTGCTAGCAGAGGACCAGGAAAAATGTGCGATTATCACCGCACAGGGGTTATACCAGCTGACTAGGATGCCCCAGGGTCTCTGTAATGCGCCCGCGACGTTCCAGAGGGCCAAGGACACAGTATTAAGCGACCTGAAGTTGTCGTGCAACTTGGCATATCTGAATAATATAAACTTGTTCAGTAGGACATTTACTGATCACCTTCAGCACTTGGAGGAAGTGTTTAAGAGACTGTCTACGGCTAACCTGAAGATCAAGCCACAGAAGTGCTGCTTCTTCAAGAAGGAGATTGAGTACCTGGAATTTATGATCAATGCAAATGGATTGCAGCTGCAACCCCAGAAGATAGCAGCTATTAAAAAGATGGCTGTGCCAAAGAGTGTCTGAGACATCCAAATATTCCTTGGGATGGTCAGATACTATAGAAGATTTATTCAGGACTTCGCCTGAATAGCTGAGCCCTTATTCCATTTATTAAAGGATCCAAAAAAAGGATTTGTACGGAATGAAGACGCTCAGGTCTCCTTTGATGAGTTACGCCGGTACTTGATAAATTCGCCAATTCTGAGATATAAGAATTTCAATCAGAAGTTTATCATTCAAACCATTGCTTTGTTGATGGCAATCAGTTCTGTACCGAGCCAAGTATATGAACTTGGGGACAAACATTTGGTGGCGTATGTGAGATGGACACTCTCTGCTTCAGAGAGGAATTACATCATAACTGAGCGTGAATGCCTTGCAGTCATTTACGCCTGTAAAAAGTTTTGGGTGTATTTCCATGGAACGCACTTTAAGGTGGTGATGGACCACTCTTTGTTGCATTGGCTGCACAATCTGAGGGAACCTGAAGGATGACTGGCCTGATGGGCACTCAAACTTCAGGCTTATGATTGAGATAGTCCACTGAGCGGGGGCTTCTCATCAGAACGCGGATGGCTTATTGCAGTTACCAATGGTCCAGTTGGTATATCCGCAGGCGGATGAGCTATTCCAGAGAATGGTCAAAGGAAGAATTGAGGATGAGCCTCGAGAAATCCAAGGTGCGCTTTGAAGAGCAATGGAAAATACCAAGACCATGGATGGACAAGTATTTAAGATAATAAACGGGAAACGTCTATTGTTCCCAAAACTGTCAGAGAGAGCAGCAATCATTCTCGCTGCTCATAAGGTTGTCGGGCATGGAGGCCTGAGAAAAATGACTAACAATATTTGCCATTACTACTGGGAGTTAATCAACTATGATGTCACAGACCATCTGGATTGTTGTGTGGAATGCCAATTGCATAAACCACACAAGAATACAACTGGATACTGACTAGTCTGACCTGGATTAGCATGGCACACGGTATCTATCAATGTGATGGGACCGTTGGTGATGAGCACAGGAGGAGTCAAGTATATCATAGTTGCCATTGACCATCTGATGAGATGGGTCGAAACAAAGGCCCTAACCAGAGTAGATGCTACCAGTACTGTGAGATTCATCCTGGATCAAGTAGTATACTGGCATGGGTGTCCACAAGTTATATTAAGCGAAAATGGGACCAACTTCATGTCCCATGTGATCCTGAGGTTAAACGAAATAATGGGGATCCAGGGAGTTGTGTCAGTACCATATTGGCCGGAGATGAACGGACTGGTAGAATGGGTTAATGGGATGCTGGCCGTGACGCTGAGGAAGCTAGTCGCAGGGAGAACTTCCATGTGGGGAATGTACCTGAGTTTGGTGACGTTTGCCCACAACATCAGTCATCATACAGCGACGGGAAAGATGCCATTTGAATTACTTTATGGGAGTAAGGCCACATTACCACTGATATTATATTTGGTAGTAGAACCTACATTGGGGATGAGTACTGAACAATACCTGAACTGACTGACGAGTATCCTGATCAATATGCAATTGCAAGCATTCAATATTACCTTAAAGAAAAGGATATGAGCGAAATCAATGGATGATAGAAACTGACTGCCATTAGAAGAATATTGAATAGGAGAAAGAGCTGCCTATTGCGATATGCATGGTTTCAGATGAAGAAACAAGTTGGATGCGCTATGGTCAGGTCCATTTGAAGTAATCACCAAGATGGCGACTGATGCTTATTCCATCAAGAATCTCTTGGATGGAAGAGTAGTAAACCAAGTCCACACTAAATAATTAAAGCGATGGATCAAAAAAAATAAAAAAAGAGTTCCCAAAGGACCAATGAACCATTAAGTTGGTCAATTCCTGATGATTAGGTCAAGTACAAAGAAAGGACCTCTGAACCAATCTAGATGGTTAAGTCTGAAAAAAGGACCTCTGAACCGTAGAAAACTGGTAAGTTTAAGTGCCCAGGATCCAGTTTGGGGGAAAAGATGGACCTCTGAACTGAAACAAGGTCAAGTCCCATAGGAAAAAAATTTGATAAAAGATATTGGAATATATATATATATATAAAATGTAGATAAGAAAAAAGAAGCCAATATATTTTCTAAAGTTTTTATTTTTTTATTGATTATCCTCAGTGCGGGGATGATTCTGCCTATGTCACCTCTTGGGGGAGGGAGGATGGATCGCAGTAGGGAGGAATAGTACATCAAAATTGATATGCAATCAGACACTTGAAAGGGTGAGTCCTACTTGAAACCACGTTCATTGAGCTGATGCTGAGCCCTGAGAAAATGCGACTAGGGGAAGAGAAATAGATATGTCAGAAGATGCCAATTATGAAACCCTGTAGTGGGGTGGAAAACAGCAATAAAGGAAGAGGCAATTGGTGAATAACCCTAAGTAAACCCAATAAGGCACTGGCGCCAGAAGATTTGTCTTGAGTGCCTGCCAACAGGCCTCATCAAGAACACTGGACATGTGAGCTGGCAGCGAAGAAGGAATACTCGAGGGAGGTTGTTGAATCATACCCCCAATTAGCACCATCAATGGGAGATAGCGATGGGAAGCTCCAGAGAAGAGGTAGTCATGTAATGAATGGATTGCATCCTGTAAAAGACAACTACGGGCTTCGCGGAAGCTGAAGCTGAATGACTGATGAAAGTCAGGTGAGGCTGGGAGCTTCATCGACCAACTTCAAAGAACTTGGCTGGCAAAGCAGAGAGCATAAGTGGCAGTATTCTGATCCAGAAGGTTGTCCAGATCTGAGGGACTCAGCACTAATGACAATGCCTCAGTAACTTGTACATAAAGTTCAGCATAGGGGAGCTCAGTATGAATGCTGTTCCCAATTGTGAGCTCAGAAACCAGTACAGCGGGTTTGTAGAATTGACCAAGTCAGAAGAGGAACTCAGGGAGCAAATCTGACCCATCTAGGAATGAACAATCTAGAGCAGTCAGCATAACCTCCAGAGCATCGATGATAATGTTCAGAGCCTCAGTGAAAGGAGCTGAATCCAGAAGGGTTTTGAAGTCCAACTCAGGGATCAACTGCATGGGAAGAGTTTGCTGAGAGTTATTTGAAATGATGGCATGTCTGGTTTCAATGGGACTGGATACCATTTCTGGTAACTCGATGGAAGGACTAGCTGCTTGCACCAGGCTAGGCGTATGAGTCCTGGAAGGATCATAGAAGAGGGTCCACCGAGCATCCTGACTCATTTGCTGGAAGAGGTGGAGGTCCAAATTGGACAGAATGTTAAGAAGCTGTTGGTAGAGAGACTCTGAGTTTGACATATGAGCAGGACTAGAGGGGGGATGTCGGACTAATATAGAAGTTGACATTATGCACCCTACACTCCATTAGGCTCCAATTTTGGGAAATTAATTTCATAAAAATTATGAAATAAGCTTTCCAAGGGAAGAATGACTTACAGCCAAGAGGTTATAGATGAAATAACAAAGGTGAATATAAATAAGTATTCTAAGTTAAGCTGTGAGATGTATATTGATGGCAAGAGTCTCCTGTCTAGGATGAGGAGAGAATCAGGAATTCTAGGATGCTGGACTGAGAAACCTGAATATGACAGAGGGTCATATACCCTGATGGGGGGAACCTGGATCCTGGGAAAAAGATTGTCATGAGTAAAACCGATCACCTGGCATGACAAGAGGTTGTGGGGACCGCGCTCTGAGTAGGTGGTAGCAAGGAGGAAGAGGAGGAATGCCATATGCTGAAGGTCATCCCAAGCAGCGGTGAGTATTGATGAAGTACTCCGCTTGAACCAATGAAGTATTTGACCAGGTGTCTAAAGTGGTGTTTCCATGCCCAGTCCTTTTCTTGCTAGAAATCTAGGCAAGAGGGGGGATGTGTTGGGATTTTTGCCCATATTCCCAGCCTGCTAGATTACCTGGTATCACTAGGGGAAAAATTCCCTAAGGCAAAGTGAATTGGAAATTGGTTGACCCAAATTTTGGAGGAACTATGTTCAGGGGATTTTAGGATATTTATTTGGTCGTATCCATCAGGGATCAATCCATATGAATACCTAATATCTCATTGGGTGGAGTGGCCGACGAAATAAGGGTATCTGATAGTAATTAACTATCAGGTGTACTGATTGGGATTGGTCAGGTTTCATCACCGACTGATTGGGAATGTTTAATGAGTTGTGAGGCGAGTGATGCTGCCTGCAACTAGCGAATTAATTGGATGCTAGCCAATTATGGATGTTTAACTTGAATCAAGAGGAAAACGTTAATGATACATTTCTGACTCTTTCATTTGAGGTCTCAAGGATGTCTAACATCAGAATCCTAGTCAGGATGGGGAAGACCATCGCTGCTGAGATGAGGAAGGGTGATTCAATGGCAATGGCTGCTGTTTCATTGAAAGAGGTGTCAACCGAGGGTTAGACAGCCAAATCCCCTATAAATTCCCTAAAATTCACTATAATAAAAAACACTCTAAAGTAGTAGTACAGTAGTAAAGTAGCATAGTAGTAAAACAATCAAGTATTACACTGGAAAATACTCACTGATTGACACAAGTTTATGGTTGGGAAAGAACTAATAAAGAACCTTATTAGTTTGACTGTAGATTCAGTAATAGTTAGACTATCAGCATCTAGCGTGAAGATTCCATCTCAAGGATATTATTGCAGAAGGCAATAATTTGTAGACTCTCAGAGAAGAGTAGAGATTTGAGAGGGGATCTAGAGACAAAGGGAACCACGGCTAAGGGATTGCTGCCAACTGTGTATTGGGCTGAAGGGACTGTCATCAGAGGATCTTAACGAAAATTGAGTGGACAGGATTTAGGGAATGAATCCCCAAGAGTGCAATATTCAGTATTATCAGAAATACCGGCTGGAGTGTTGGGCCTGAAGATAATTCTAATTCGACTATGGATAATAGTCATCATACTATTATCAGATTATATATATTATTACAATGCAAGATGCACGAGGAAACTGAACCTGTACAGTAGAAAGCTTACTAGGGTTGACCTCCAATAAATCAACTCTTAAGAGTAAGATTTTTACAAAATGGTAGCTGCTTCTAAATATGGCATCTTTCTGCCCCCTCACTCCAACCCACTAAATTGATGGGCCAGTGCAAAGCTACTGCTGACACCATAACTCCAGCCTTCACCAACCCAAAGTTACACCAGCCAATCAAGGTCAGGATTACAATACTGTACCCACTTAAGCAAAATCTCATTTGCTCACTTATACCAAATTAACACCAATGGCCTCAATAGAATTAACAAAAATCCATGGGAACTATTGGATGAGATCAATAAATTGTGTGAAATTGTTCTGTCCTACCTCAATGAAATTGACTTTAGTCAATTTTTGAACTCTAACTTTGATACCCAGCCCAACCCCAGGCAGTATATCCCTAAGACAAATGCCGTACCATACCTTAGTGACCATCAGCTTGCCGTTGCAACAGCCTCCTCCCCCAAAAAATTACCCTCTGGGATGCCAACCTTCAATCTATAAAAATGCTGGCACAGGGTTTACCCAAGGTCAGCTTTTCCCCAGAATTCCCACACATCACCAAAACTGAAATTACAGAGTTACACAAAGTGTCCAACGATGCTGCAAGGGCCATTCATACCTGCTCCTATTTTATTCTCAGAGAATATATGATTACCCCTAAACTGTAACAAATGAGATTCATCTCAATTGTACATTTTGACTCAGCTTCAGCAAATCCAAATCTGAGTCAGACCGCTTTAAAATGTTTTGGTTTGGTTGTTTCAGGCGCTGGGTTGTGCCTCACCCAAGTTGTAGCTTAGGCTTGTATGAGCCTAATCAATAACTCAGGTGAGGCCCCAAAGCGCTGCCTTTATAAAGCGTGCCTGCCATTCCAAAGTTCACTTCATAGTTTTCACCCTAGCATACCCTTCCTAGGGAGCATTGTCAATTGCTCCTCAGACAAGCTCTGGGCGGCAGATAACTTTGATTTTTATGTTCCTGAATAAAGATAAAGGATTTTTCTGGGGTTAGTATACCTCACATACCTGTGGTGTTTTTTGGGTGTTTCATTTCGAGGAAGATTTTGTGTGGTTGGGTTGGAACAACCACTATTCAACCCTTACATAGCCTACTAGTAGTAGGTGATTGTTTGGCGCTGTTGGTGCCCCAAACCTCTCCCTACTCAGTTAGGCCGCTTTGGTTGCTTGTCATTGCACCAAAACAATATGTAAATATATGGCAGTCAGAACTGGGGTTTTTCTGGTCCGTGACATACCCCCTGAACAAGCTGCAAAGCTGTCTATCTATCTGAATACCGCATGACTGCTGAGCACCACCTCAAAAATTATTTTGACGCCCTCAGCACATCCCAACTTGCCTCAGACAACCCTGTTTTTGCCCATCTAGCACCTCACTCTGCAGATGCCCCATACCTTTGCTTTCTGCCATAGTCATAGTAAGAAAAGGCATAGCTTTAGGTACCAAACTACCCCCTGGCTGTAAGGAGAGTGTCTATAACTCTCCTGTTCCCAGCATGGTAGTGCATGGTGCAGAAAGCCAATTCCAGGGAACAAGCTGTTAGTGTGAAAGTTATTAGATCCCAGCAGAGGGTGCTGGGGCAAAAACTTAGGCAGAGAAGTGTGAGTTTTATAATAAATAACCTGCCAAAAGTGATGCGGTGCACAAAGAGAAAGGGGGTAAGTGACCCAGGTTGGAGGGAACCTGGGCGAACCAATGGTGCACTGGGGATAGCTTGAGTGTATTGGAAATGGCAAGGTTAATGGAGTGTGAGACCTCCTCAAAGAGGTTTGTGCACAGGAGCGTTTAGAATATCATAAAATAAAATGTAAAAACAGGAAAAATGATTATTAGGAAGTCAACCAACAAGGAATGTTGGTTGGGGAAAACATAATTAAACTTTGATGGGGGAATAAGGGGTTTGCTGAAGTGGGTCCAAGCACTGACCCACCAATAAGCATACACTACCATCCTGATTGGTGGAATATGCCAAAATCAACTTCACTCGTGTAATTGATTGAAGTTGGATTTGACCCAAACATGTGATTTTGTAGTTGGAACGGGTTTCAAAACCCCATTCCTTGACTAACTGAACTGAACCATCTGCATTCATTACATAAACTGTTTGTCTCAATGCCTGGGCTGATGTAAGAGGCTGGGCATTTGGCACCTCACTAGTACCAACCTGGGCACATTTTGCCTGTACCCAGCATTGGTCTATGGTATGCCTAAGGTCAGAGAGGGCCTGTAACTTCACCTTATTGCCTCCTGACACCCAGCCTTATCCTTGGGGTTGGTTCCCACTATGATGTCATGTGACCAAAACACTGGCCCCCTTCACCCCAGTTTATTGGTGGTTAGCTGCTTTTCCATTTTACTAATTTATTTTGATTCAATTTGCTTTAAAATCCTATGATAGTTTCAATCTGTTAAGCTTTTAGCTTTACCCTTTGAGCATTCGTTATCCATCCCTAGGTCAGCCTACCTCAGATATAGATATGTTAATTTGAGTTTACTGCCTCCCATGTTTGATCCTGGTAGATGAAATTTGGATTGATGACAGTTATAACTTGTTGCATTGTGCACCATTCCCCCAAACTGAGATAGCGATAAACAAGGTGGTCTATGGATCTCCTGCCTATCAGAACAAAGCATGGAGGTTTACTTTGATCACCCTCCATTTCCATTGATTCAATTTTTATTAATTGGTTCAGTATCGTCCCTGGTCAGCCCACCTCATATGAAAAATAAATTAAGTTGACCTTAACTTAACATACTGTGAGGGTTCAGGTTCAACCCTTACCCTTTATGGAGTATGATTGGGGAACCCGGTAAAGAGGTTATTGGCAATAGATTAAGTAGGGGATGGTCAAGTTAA
>JAKSZP010002351.1:0-14091 GCA_022478985.1 Massospora cicadina | reverse complement strand
CCACTGAATTCAAACTAGTCAGATTGGGTGTATGGTTTTCCATAGGATCTGATTGATTCAAGGAAAAAATTCCTCCATGTCTTCCTGGATCTGCTCCGGCGATATGGTTGATTCTGCTGAGGCCTTTGCCTTGGCCGCGGCCAGCTTGCGAGCTTTTTTGGCCATTTTTGTTCTTTCAGGGAAATAGGATCAATTATTTTATATTGTCTGTGTTCTCCCCAGTTGAAGGCTTGTGATGTATCTGTGATTTTGGCATACTCTGAGTCATCTTCGCCCAATTTCTCTTCACAGAATTCCATATTTCTCAGGCCTTCTTTGATGAAGCAAGCATGAATCTTATGCCCAAAGGCCTGGCAGTGTTTGCAAATGGGGGGGTGCGCTTTCCACTGTTGCACGGAACAGTTGGGATTTAGTCCCATCAATTGTGAAGGATGCAATGTGGGGGATTTTTGTAATATCCTTTACTACATCCTGGTTTAGTGAAATTATTGCTATTGCCTTCCCCGTGCTAAGGGTCAGCATCAACTGGAATCAAACATTTCAAATTGTTTAATTTCTCCATAGGCTTCCAAGCCTTCTTGAAGATGTCTTTTGACTACTGTGCGCGCCAGTGTAGTTGGAAGATAATCAAAAATGATGAAGATGTCTTTAGATTCTGTCCAATGAGTGCATTTAGTTGAGACTAATTGCTGTCCATTGGGAAGATTGAGTACTACTCTGACCTTTGCTGCATTGTTCGCTTCTTCCACAGTTTTGAAACCAAGGTCTACCCAACCTCTGCGGATAGTATGGGTTGTAAGGTAAACCACATGCGGGAAAAATTTTGCTGGGCTTCGCTGAACTTTTCCCACATTGTTGGTGTTTCTACGCCCAGGAAAACTCATATCCCATGTTCCACCGATGACAGTGGTTGCAATTGGGATACTTTCAAATAGCTGCAATATTTTACTAAGAAATTAATGAAACCTGCGGGATGCGCAACCTTGGGTCTTTTATTTTATTAGTACTAGATGGTACCTCCTTGGGTCTTTTATTTTTGCTTAGATTTTCGTTTATACCTATGCACTTGGTACCTTTGGGCGGTGCAGGTCCAGGTCCGCTGCCCTTTACCGTGTTTGCCCAGTTCTTTACCTTATTGTTATACTTATCTCGCCTGGTGTTGATTATCAAATTATGCTGTTTGAATCAAATTGAAATTACTAAAAGTGATAGTAATTGGAAAGAAAAGTCTCATTCCCTATGCTGAATCCTCTTTTTCAACTCCTCTGCTTGTTTTTTCCAACATTGAGACACCACATGGCCCATGAGACCACAATAAGTACATAGCTCCTTCTTTGCTTTGGATTTAGGTTTAGGTGGAATTTCATGGATGTGAGAACACAGGTTACTAGAGGAGGTCAGATGTACCACCCCATTAGGGATTTCCATAAGCGCTTCCTTGATGTCAATAATGGAGCTGAAATTTCTTTTAAGTGATTTCAAGTGTAGTAGTGATTGAGTGCAAGAACCAAATGCACTCATTACAGCTGATATAGCATCATCAACAGTAATCCGGTTGCACATGGCTAGTGTCTGGGACTCATGGTAGAAATATCTGATCTATTCCTGGATAAACTCTCCTCGTTTAATTTGAATATTCATAAAGGCTTGCTTTTGGTTGGAAATGATTTGATCACTCCTAAATTCCTTTATGAGAGCGGTTTTCACTTGAGCCCAGATAGTGCAAACCTTAAGATGAGGAACCATGATCTCTTGAGCAAACCGGCTTAGGCAAGAAGTGATATGGCAGACCTTCTGTTGATCAATAGCTCCATCCATTGCGCGTTCATAAACAAAAAGAAAAGAATGGATGCTACCTTCACCCAGTATAAACTTTTCCTTGAAGGTAGGTTTGAAAAGGGTGACTTCAGTGTTCAAGGTGTGTACGCCTGATACAGCAACTGGTCCAGCCTTAAAGGTTCAGATTATGTGAAATGGGAATGAGGGGGAACTTGGTCAATTTGTTGTCTCAAGAGGTTCAAACCTTTTTATAAATTTTGAACCCTTTGGTTAAGATGGTCATTTGTAGGAGCTCAGGTTAAGTTGGAAATTTTAGTAACCATCTCAGTTTGCTTGGTCTCTAGTACTTCACATTTGGCAACCAACCGCTCAATGGATGCAGTCAATGAAGCAAAGTGGGGTTCTTGAGTCGTTTGATTTTCATCGCATAGCTGATGTGCATTCTCAACACCATCCAGTAAATTAATTAAGAAATAATCCATATCAGTTGGAAGGCCTTCTAAGAATAGGAAACACCCTTGAGCCATGGCTCAGATTTGGGTCTCTAATGCTTGTACTCAAAAGTTAGGAGAATTGAAGGTTCAGAAGTGGACATTGGAAGCGAGGAGCCAGGAGGATCAGGAGGTCCTGAGGGACCTTGCAACCCATCTCTACCTGAAAAACCCGGAGGGCCTTGTTGACCCGCTGGACCAGGGGGACCACGTTCCCCAGGAGGTCCCAGAGTTACCAATGGGGAGCTAGGTGGTCCCGGTGGCCCAGGAGGGCCAGCAGAGCCGGGTTCACCTTCTCTAATATTACCCACTACTTGGACAAGATGTTGGGTTAGCCCATTGAGCTCCCCCAAGCTCTTCTCATGTTCAGCCTGCAACTGATCCAGTTGTTGCTTAATCTCCTCCTCTAGGGAGGTAATCCAATGGTGAATAGGGTTAGTGGCATTGCTAACTTGATGAGATACTTCTTGGCCGATGTATCCCACAACCCCGTTATTGATTCTCACCAACTGATTATGAATATCGTTGATTTCTCTTCTATTATCGAGAATGTCCTCTCAATTATCCCTTCCTAAGTTGAATGCAGTTTCATAAAATGAGGATAATTTGAGAGTGAAATTGTTGCACTAGAGTCAATTGGCGCTGGATTTCAAGATGATGCAACCATAAAATCTGGAGTAAATGGTGAATAGCATGATGTACATAATGCCGGAGATACTTCTCAGTTCTGGCCAAACCAACTTCAGTAGGCTGTAACACTGCTCAGTTATATGAATTAATCATGTTGTCAGCAACTTTAAATGCTTGGTCACAATTAGGGCGAGCACCAGGCTGAATAGCCCCTCTGATCAAACCACTGACAGTTTCTTTAACATTTGCGGCTTGAATCTTATAATTAGATTGTTCAAAGCCCTCAATGGCCAAGTCCATTAAAGCTTAAAATTGTAGATTATTGATATTAACGGAAGGCAAATTTTGCCAGTTGGAGTGTACCCATCGGGTAATACTCAAAGATTTCTCCAAGGAGGGGCTCTCTTCGCTAGACATATTCACTGTTGTGAAAGTATGTTTTCACCAGGTAGCCTTGGAAGCAGACCTGGAAGGGAGCACCAGTATTGGAATTTCGAAATATATTAGGATAAACAGGGGCTACAAAGGCTACAAAATTATTAGTTCCATGGCTCTAGCAAAGATCGACTTAAGTGCAACAAAGTTATAAGTTCCATTGCTATGGATAATACCAATTAAATATACAGATTACTATATGAAAATAGACCAAAATTAAACTACGCGAGATGAGAATTGAGGTATTTTATTAATTAGAAACCAGAGATATTTATAGGGAAAATTTCGTGGTTCTTTGCAAGGATTTCCGTGATTCACCCAAGGTAAGATCTTTCCTACCAGAGGACTGATATTGTTGATTATCATTATTATTAAAAGATTTGTGATGATCATGGCTAATAGAGCTCTTGTTAAATGTGATCGACCTTCTTAACGAGGGCTTAGCCCTTTTAAATGACTGGTCATTTCAGATTCTTTGGTTCTCTCAGATTGATGAGTTTCTTCAGATTATTTAGACTCACCCATCGTAGGAGGTCAACAACTTTGAAGGGTCTTTTTCCGGTCACATTGAGAATTGGAATTACTCATCTAGGATTTTTTAATCTCATTAGACCGAGATATTGAATCTTGATCTGAAGTAATTTTGGTCATCTTAGTTGTATCTCCAACAATCATAAAAGAACTATCGCTGCAAGTCAACTGGTTCTACAATGCAAAATGGGATGCAGAATTCCCCTCTCATCTATATGCCCCTACCAAATGCTGAACCATTCCACAGCTAACACCAGCTTGCATTAGAAGCAGCCGCCACACCAGATTGCCATCCCCTCTGCAAAGCTGCTGCCAAATCAGTGGCAGCACTAGCAGGAGGAATTTCACCTCCTGTTATCCCAATAAATCTTACTCCAAAAAGTAAGATTAACGTGAAACAACTACACAAAAATGTCACTGACACTATCCAAAATGTGATAACTGTAGCACGAAATCCAAAAGCTAAGATTACGTGAACCAACATTGCAATGTTCAATAAACTACCAGAAGCCCACATCAAAGCTGAAAAAGCTATAGCCAAATATATTACTGCCATTTTTATGGTTGGCAATTACTCAGAAGTACCAATCATCAGTGATATTGAACCACATACTACTGATGCCCCGACGCCCTTACTATCTGCCTTGAAATGCACCCTACTCTGAGAAGAGATAGATGGCAAAGATGAGCCCCCCAATCCCTCCTCCACTTCCACCATGGAGAGATAAGAGGTCTCCGCTGCCCACCTAGTTAGTTGTTTTTGTTAATTCTAATTCATTCAATTGCTCATTAAGCATTTTGTTTGAATCAATTAGTTACATTATTTTTAGTTTAAGTTTTATAGTTCGAGAATGTCCATCCCCTGGTTGGCTTATCTTGGTTAAATAAAAAGTAGTATCACTTACTCCCAAAGGCTCATCTACTCCAACAGATGATACCCTCAGCTAAGTCCCACTATTGCAACATAGGAAAGTAGAACCTTCCCCTCTTAGAATTCAGTCTAGATGTCCCCTCCTTCTAGCATTCCTATTGGTGCTTCTCAAGCGTACTAAGCAGCACTCCAAAGTATTATAATAATTGGGTAATAATTTAAATTAGATTAATCAAACAAAATATTAAGGCTCACCGGATTTCCAGTGTAGTAGCCATCAACCAATTGCATCAGAGGCTATGGCAGAATGCCTTGATAAAATGATTCCTCCTAAAAAATATTTTATGCCAGTGAGAGGGATAAAATAATGAATAAGGGTATAGTTAGCAGAAGTAGATCTAATTCACTGAGGCCAAAGGCTTAAGTCATTACTAACTTGAGGGGTAGAAGCTGCACTGGAGGGCCACAGGTTTCGATTTACCAGGTTTACGATTTTCTGACATAGGGCCAGAAGAATAGAATTAAGTTAAGCAATTTTTGCACTCCTTAAGAAGTTGAGTATTGTGCGCTTAAAACTCTGTAGGCCCTCAAAGCCCATCTCTAGGTATAAATGGGATATAGATATTAACCAAATACTACTTGAACTGATGGTTGGTCAAACCATTTGCAACATATGCCTCCACTTGACCAAACATCAGATAACCAGGATGAGTGAGGGTCTAACCAGTTATTGAGAACTAAAGGCCAGAGGCCTAAAGTGTGGGTAATGCCTCTTCAAGGACTTGGCATGCACTTGATTAAAATATCCCTTAGTAGGGTCTTTCAGAGTGTAAGCGTCATTGGACATCTTCTCTAAAACCTTGGAGTGTCCTTTGCGAATGTGTGACAGTTTGTGGGTTCACCAAACCCATGCTTAATATAGAACTAAACCAATTCCCATACATCAAAAATAGGCAAGGTCCACCGTCCTTGTTATCCTGGACTCTAGCTTTGACCTTCCACGTCAGAGCATTCGAGTAAGCAGAGCTTTGTAATTGAATTAATTTCTGGGAAAGCTTCTCCATATATCTACTAGGACTCCTTTACTCTTCCACAACGCGTGAATATAAAAGGGCAAAGCATGCTGTCTCCCATGTAATAATGCAAATGAGGAATGCCCCTTGTCCAAATACTAAGTGATATCGCAAGAAAATACAGCGGAGGCAAAAGAGGTTCCAACTGGACGCTTTGCCAGCAACAAACTTCCATAAGTTACTAACTAGCGTACCATTCACCCATTCACAGTGCCATTAGTTTCCAGATGATTAGGAATGGATAATACCCACAGATGACCATTAGATCGTTGAGCTTTAAGATCATTTGGGACGTAAAGTTGCCCTATTGTCCGTTAGTAAAAACTGGGGGCAACCATGCCAATATATAATTCCTTCAAGAATGAGCTTAGAGGATAGTCATGGCTCCAAAGTTCTGTACTGCCTTGGCTTCCAACCACTTGATTAAAAGGTTGATAGCCAGAATAATAAATCTAAATTGACATGGGACATTAATCAATGGTCCCATGACGTCCATGGAGACCATCTGACAGGCAAAAGTAAGTTTTTAATTGATTGGATGTGGTTTTATGATAGGAGGCTTCAGCTTGACATTTGTGACAACAGTTAAGTGACTCATAGATATCATAGGACTAGGAGTCCCAATAGTAATGGGTCCAAAGTTGATCAAGTGTATTTTTAAATTCCTATGGCCCATGGCCTTGTGAGTAACAATAATCAAATCTATTTGTTTGATAGGCCTAGGGAACAAAAAGGTTTGTCCATCAATAATTTCATATAATTTTCCATTGTCTACAAAGATATTCGCTCTGATTTTGTCCATCTTCTGTTGAATCTTGATAGGCTCATTGGCATGTTTCTTGTTTGTCATTTTGGTAAAAAACTCATCTTCCCTATCAGCCAATAGGGCTACAGTAGGCAATCTTAAACCCTTCCACATTCTGATGTTTTACCCCAGGTCCGTGTTGAACTCAAAGTCATATGCCTGTAGCTTTAAGGCCCAGCGGCTTAACTTTTCTTTAGGGTCTTTCAGATTCTAGAGCCAGCGTGATGAGGCATGGTTGGTTACTATGGTAAAATGCACTCTGTGATTATATATGCAAAATCGTTTAAACGCATAAATAACAGCTAAACTCTCCTTCAGTAATGGTATATGTTGTAATCTGAGGTCCAATTGATACTAATTCCCTGAGATTATAGCACATGTTCCGTTATGTGCACAATTCAAGTTGCTTGATAGTGATATAGATATATGGGCACTATAAGTATGAAGACTATTATAAGTAATTTATCAAGTAACCCCAGTTGATTGGTAGTCCAACGCTAAACTTGGTATGATCCACGAAATATAGATTATGCTGACAGTTAGGGACTTCTTCTCCATCTCAGATGAACTTAATCCATTTCAGATTCAGTGGTTCCCGGTCTTAGTTCTTATCATGATGAGTTGGCAGAGATATTCTGTAAAGGTCTGTTTCTCTTCTAAGAATATCCAATCCTTACTTTTTATCACACAAAAGATTCAACAACTACTGTACTTTAACAATAAGCAACTGAAGATGGATAGAACTTATTACTACTAAACAATCCAGTGTACAATTTTCTTTATTATATAACAAACTAGGGATTTTATAGTGGAATTCAGCGCCCAAACCCAGTTGGTGCCTCAGTAAGGAAATTACAGCTATTGCCGTTGAATTTCCCTTTGAAGTCTATTCTGACGATGGTCTTCTCCATTGAGCTAAGAATTCCTCTGTCAGACATCCCAGATACCTGAAAACGGAAAGAGTCAGAAAACGTTTCCCTAATATTTTTGATCAATCACAATGTGCCAACCACATTTAGATAGTGACTTGATTAATTAATGGAACCCTTTACCCATTATAGCAGGTTGCAAACCAACCAACCAATTTTCTAGTTGCAAGAGGCATTACTTGCCTCACAACTGCTGATTAAATTTCCAATCAGTCAGTGATGAAACCTGACCAATCCCAATTGGTGAACTTAATAGTTAGTCAATGATCAGCCATCAGATTCCACGATTCTTTCGGCATTTCTGCCTGACTAGATCTTAAGCATTCACATGGACTAATCCCATCAGATCTAGACCTGGAAGATTACTCAAAAACCCGTTTACATTATTAGACTGATATAAAATTAACCAATATCTAATTACTAGTGGGACTTACTCCTAGCGAACCAGCAGATAACCTAGGAATCTGGAAAGGTGAGCAAAAATCCCAACAGTATAATTATGTTCATGGCTATCCAAAGTCTGACTAAAGTATGCGACATGGTATTCTTCCCTTCATTAACAAGCTAAAATAGCACCAACTCTATGCAGTGATTGAGGCGTTCGTTTGTATGATAAAGGGTTTAAAAAAATTGGGATAAATTAATATCAGCACTTGGACTAAGCAAAAGACATAGTTGATCAAAAGTGAATTAACAGGCTTCTGTCCGGTTGAACGAAACTTTAGTCTTGAGGAGGTAAAATAATTATTCTGCAGTTTTGCTAAAGTTTTTATAAACAATAATAATAGCCAATCATTTCAGAAAATACCTAAATATCCCGCTTGCTTCTTGGGTAAGACTTTTTATCAATAGCCTCAATCTTAGCAGGATAAGTTTTAAGCCATGCTTGTCAATGAAAAACCCCAGATATTCTAGTTGTTCACAGAAAAATCCACTTGTGAGGCTTGATTTTCAAATAAGCTTTTTCTTATAACGGAAAACTGCCTCTAAGTGCTGCAGCTAACTCATAAAAATTTTGGAAAACATCAATATCGTCCAAATACACTAACATGCAGGAGATTTTTTATCCCTAATATGCTAATAATAGCCCGCTGAAAGGTTTCCAAGGCGTTGCACAGCCCTTGCGGAATCTGAGTGAGTTGTCATAGACCCTGGGCAGTGATCATAGCGCACTTCTCCCCTTCCTCCTTAAGCAAATCAATCTTCTAATAAACAGAGATCAAGTTTATATTGGAGAAGTATTTAAGCGTTCAAGTGTTTAGTGCATTGTCAATATGGGGTTGCGGGTATGAATCTTTCTTGGTAATATTGTTGAGCTCCAGGTAATCTATTACCACTTGATTTGACCCATCTTTCTTCTTAGTAACCAAACTGGGGCGGCCCAAGGACTCTTAGAAGGTACTAGCATCCCCTGCTGTACTAGCTGATTAATCCTGCGTTAACCATCTCATCTGCTGCTTTAGAACGCCTAATAGGAAGCAAGCAAATTGGTGGATGGTTATCAGTATTGATTTGTTGCAGCACAGCATGCGCACCCCAAATACTAGACTTTTTCGCAAAAATAATGCTGTAGTTGTCAAATAAGGCCAACGCTTGGTCCTTTCCACCTTTGATCAAACCAAAGAGGTGCTCCCAAGGAATCATCAAGCAGACAGTTTGATGTTCGCTGTCCTTCAATCTAAGTCCGTCCAAATCACCAAACTCATGTATATTTAGAACCTCTTCTACTAGGAAACTATATATGAACCTGACTACCTGGTGTTACTTGACTTTTGTAGGATAGGGGTACAGGTTATATAATAGCGCCTGAATCTTGTGATGTTCTGGCAGAATAAAACCAGGAACCATGAAGGTCTTTAACTTGGAGAAATTAAAGAGGGTGATGATCTTACCATCTAGTACTAAAAAAAGAGGGTGATGATCTTACTGTATAAACACTGAGGAAGGGTTAAGACAATTTCAGTCTAAAATAATATGATGACCCTCTGAATAGTTAGAGTATAATTAGCACTGATCAGAATGTGTTTTGATTCTACAATTTGTGCCAGTAACTTGTAGGTCTGGCTACGTAGCTGCTGGTAATTAATGGGTATAGTACCATCTTTTTATACAAGTTTAACAAACCCTTGCTTTGGGGCCGTTGTGGACGCATCCTTCCTGTTATAAAAGAATAGTAGGGCTTGCCCTAGTATGTCAAAGATTTTCTTTAGAGTCAGCTTTGACTACATATTTCCTCAAAAATGAGGTCCAAATTAGGAAATCATAAATTCTAATTAGGACATACAATTGTGGGGGCAAGATTACTAACGTACAAAAGTTCAATGGTAATGCTCTATACGCTCCTTCAGAGGTCATAGTATGGGCCAGCGGCGCCATATAATTTATGGTGGTCTATGTCTAGGGAAAGCCCTAAATTTCCATTAATTGAGTAGATATAATGTTAATTGGTGCCTCACTGCCTACAATATCTCATATCATGAGCTTATTTACAGTTATATCAACGCAGGTACAATCAGAAAAATAAATATCAAAAGAATTTATTATGAGGACACCCACTTTGTCTGATTGTTCTAAAAGATTTTGTAACTCCTCACAAAACTGTGGGATAGACTCTTTCAAAGCCTCGATAGGTGTAGGAATCCAGCTCAAGTAAGCTCGCTTGATGCTATGCCACTGGATCCCACAAAGGATTTAATAAAAATAAAAAATAAATAAAAATAAAGATTTGGTTTTTTATAATTTTAATGTGAGTGCGGGGGATAAAATGAGAAGTGTCCTTTCCAATTTTTGGCTATTAGTATTTATACTATTTTAGAAGGTTGGAGGAATTTGGGGATAAGTTTGGAATAGCTGTAATGCTTTCTATTTTAGGTAATATGCAGGAATAGCATATCACAACTCTGGAACTCACTTTAGGGCAGTGGAGCGAAAGAAGAGGAATTGTGATTGGCCATAACGTACCCATGAGGTAACATTTTTATAAACTTAAGCCAATCACCACCTGAGAAATTTCTTGCATCTTGGAGGACCCCTGCCAAGCCTATAAAAGGGGAGCCCCCGCGCAGGTGCATTGGAGGACTTCGTTGGGGTCATGGGAGTGCATTCCAATGACAGCCTCAAAGTCCACGGTGAGGTTGGAATAATCTGACCAGGGGATTTTAAGTTTGGTGCCCATAGAGGTTTTGAACTAGTGTTACCCCAATTTTTGGGGTTCCATCGAGAGTCAGCCAGGGACTTTTGGCCAAAATTTCCACTAGCATTGATTTTATTATTGTGGGGTTTATTTCAGATACTTACAAATGGCAAAAATTTCCCTTTTTTGGCTGAACTTGACCTACAACATTCTTCTTGTTCAGCTGTGAGGGCAAATGTCTGACAATAGGTAGTGCCACTTGGACTCCAGTCAACTTGAGGGTCTCAGTAGAAATGAGATCTTTTGAGGAATCAAACATGTTAAGCATAAGGTTTTGACACTACCTCATATGCTGACTCAATGGCACGTTTTTCTTAGGAGTGGGTGGTCACTGCTATACTAACATTCTTTGACCCTAAGACTGCCAAAGGCAGCTCAGCAGAAGCACTCATACGTCACATAGGAGAGTTTTTGGTGATTTCTTTTTGGGATTATGATATAGAAGGCAGAAGTTGAAGATCGTGGATGGACTCCACCCTGTCTTTTCCCATCTCATCATCGTCATCATCATCATCATCCATAGGGTGCTCTGCTTGAACTTTAGATCTCACGCTAAGCTTAAGGCAGCATTTGGCATAATAGCCCAATTTTCTGCAGTAGTTAGAATTGATCTGACTAACATCTAATTTTCTGACCAATGGCCATAAAGCGGAGGTGGGTTAACTCTTTTCTCAATGAAATGGCATTAGGCTGCGGTTTGCAGGGCTCTCAATAGCTCTTATTAGGTGCTGCAAAAGTAAAGGCGAAACATCAGAGGTAATTCACCATGTAAGTAATATCATTTACTTCATTCAACACCAGATTCATTACAAAATAAATAAGTCTTAATAATGCTTGCAGGCATGGCGGAGAGCGATTTGTTCATCAAAGTCATTAATCACATTAGCCCCTTCCAGCGTGTGAACTTCAAATTAAAAACGTTCTGCAAAAGTGTTCCCCGTTTCATATTTCTTAAAACAGATAAAAAGGAATTCAGTTTTGCAGGTGGTCATCCGTTCTGGCCACTCATTTCTTTGATGAGAAGGTCCTTATTGTTGCGGTAGGTAATGCCCTTCTTCTGTAACTTAGGCATCACTAACCCTGATTAGCAGTGTCCAGTAAATTCATAAAAATCACCAAATTAGAATTCTCAGATGCTACAACTAGGCTAATATCGGAGAGACTAATAAATTATGTACATTGGCATCTTTATCAAACTTTATAAAGTTGATTGGATTCAGATGAACAGGAGGTTCATATGGAATGGACCAAAGGCCCTTATTCACCCATCCTTGACTTCCCACCTGGTAAACCCAAGATGTAGGTGTGACCAGGCCCTGAACTGCTGGTGCAGCTCGTGTAGGAGCTCCTACAGGATTAGGGGTAGTGACAATAATGGGATTGTGCGCAGAGTGAACTCGAGGTTCACAATTTATATGAGTCAGATAGCTCAGGGGGATGAGTAGCAGGCATCTCAGGCTAAGCTGAGGCACCCACCCCTAGAAAGGAGATGAAAACCATTGGCAACTCTGGCATCCCCTCCTCCTCTTTGCCCTCTATATTTTTGGTTTATGGCAGATATATGGGTTCCTCATGGCTAAAATTATCAGCCTGGATGGCTGAGGGACTATTGAAATAGTTCCACATGATAACAAAACGACGGCATCTGATTGTGATAAAAAAACATATTAGCAACTTTTTGAGTGGCGTCCAAGAATTTTGCTTTAATATTGATATTTTCGTTTACAATGGACCTAACCTTCTGCCCTGAGTTTTTATTTCAGGTTTTAAAACCTCAAAGAGTTGATACTATTGGTATAAGAAATGAACAGCTCCGGTCATATCTGCCTTCAAACTTTCTAGGCGAAGTTCATGTATGTCAGTTAGCTTGGCTAGCTCCTTGACTTGACAATCGTGGACAAGTATAATATCAGACAGTTTGAGAGTTTAAAGACACTCATATTAGGTGGACATCATTGGACTGGATTCTTAGGGACGCTAGGGCAAACTTTCTAACTTCTAATACTGGTACTACTTTCATTGGAAGGTCTCGTTCCTTAAAACTGCTGGTATCCATAATTTATTATTAAATTACAGGAAACCAGAGCATACCCTGTATTGAGCATTGCAATGTTGAAATTGACGCTTACCATCATATTTCAAAGGAATAGGTTTGAAGACTCAATTAAATATGGTGCTTTATGAAGACAGCCGCCTTAGCAAACTTGTAAAAATGACAAGTTCAGCAAGTGGGCTTTTACTATAAACAGAAATAAGCACAATGTAGTATTGTGTACTCCCAAAGGTTCTGCTCCATTACAAGAGCATATATTAGGCTAGGTTCCACTATATTTGAGCAGGAAAAAAAGATCCTTCAACTCTTAGAATTTAGTCTAGATATCCCATCTTGCTAGCGTTCCTATTGGTGCTTATATTGTGTACTAAGCAGCACTCCAAAGTAGTAGACTAATGGACTTTAAATTAAATTATATTATTAAACAAATTGCTAAGGCTTGATGGATTTTCAATGCAGTAGAGATCAACCAATTGCTTCAGAGGCTCTTGCGGGACGCCCCAGTAAAAATTACTCCTACTAAATAATTTATGCTGGTGCAAGGGATTAGATAATGAATAAGGGTATAGGTAGCAGAAGCAGATCTAATTTTCCAAGGCCAAAGGCCTAAGCTATTACTAGATTGAGGGTAAAAAGCTGTGTCAGACAATTACAAGTCTGATATTGTGAGAAGAGCATTTCAGAGGTAAATGACGATAATATCATCCAAAAGACCCTGGCTGATCCTTAGAGGAACCCCTAAAATTGGGGTAATACTTTTATTTATACTTTTCAAACAAACAGCATGAGTTCAGGTAGCTGGATTGCACCGAAAAAGTGGCAAAATTAGGGGAGTCTGTCTGAGGTTCCTCCCTGATTTAATTCCAGTTTACTATAAACACCTAGGCGAAGACTACCCCCTTTTATAGGGTGGAGGGGGTCCCACAAGTTGCAAATATTTTCTCGCCAAATGATTGGGTTAAACATATTAAATCCTAATCTAACGGACTTGTCCTACCAGTATTGACCCTACATTGGCCATTCTGTTGAAGTGAGGTGATAATTGAGAGTTCCTATAGGTCAAGAACCCATATTCTCTAATTCATACGCTTGTAAGTTATAAAAAATTCTCAGCCCTCTCACTTTTGGACTGAGTTTGTTTAATTACTAAGCAGTGACATATTATTCCGGTTCTTTTTTGACCCTTCGCTGCAACTAATAAAATCAATATAAAAACCTCCTCTTATTATATGTTAAAGTCTTCTAATTTTATATAAAAAGTATATAATAAATACCTTTTTTATAATATTAAGTGAGAGTTT
>JAKSZP010002350.1:0-14171 GCA_022478985.1 Massospora cicadina | reverse complement strand
TAATAACTGATGATAGGTAAATTGTGACCAATCGCTCCCTGAAAAAAAATGTGGATCCAATTTGCATCAATAACGGTTGTGAAGCCTTACGCTCTACAGATAGTACTACAATAGCTCTTATTTACCTCTGACAATATCCCCTGTTTGAGCGAGGATTTAAGCGGTGATGGCATTTGGGACTCTGACAGAATCCAGCCCTCAGCTAGGCTTGAAAATTCAAACTTTGTAAGTCAAGCGGATACAAAGATGACCTCACAATAAATCTGGAAAATGCTTATGTTACATAATGCACTTATAATGATATTCCAGTCAATAAGCTTACTGTCCACACAATTGTTGATAGTGTGGTACCATTAATATTGTGTCCACTAAACTGGTAAAGAGACTGGCCTGACTCCCAACATAGATCATAAAAAAATCTATGGTACTGAAGGCCCTCTGACCACAACTATTAAAGGATCATGCAGTGCATTGCCGCTGTAATTTTGTTCACTGGTGAACTCTGCTCCTACTATTGTTCTCCCAAAATAGAAAATAAGACTTTTTTATTGGGAACTCATTTATGAAGACTCATAGAATCAAAGCTTGTGTTGAGAAGAATACTTTTAAAATCCTTGTACAAACCCTATCTTTATTTTATAATTGTAAGAATGAGGCCCCAATGCCTCACAACTAGGGGTTTGTCACCCTAGTTTTCAAAGATGGCATAGTGCATATAGGTTATCAGTGGATTTGTGGTTGTAAAAAGAGATTACCTAGCCAGATTTCAGACTCTTAGGGTATTCTGCTATGCGCCTATTGTAGTTTGACCATTCCTCCAAGACATAGAATTATTTGTGGGAATTGAAATTAACTTGGATATTCCTCAAGGTTTATATAGCTAATTTTGAATTTATTGCAAGGAAGGCTGACCATGGGATGGACACTTCCGAATTTGACCCAAAAGAAACAAAACTTAGTAACAGGGAAGGCACCCCAGAGAAGCGATACTATCTCTTGTTACCAGCGGGAACGCCACTATGGGGAGGGGGAGGGAACATGTGAAGGGGCCGTAGCCACAATTGAACACGTGTGGAGGAAAACGTCTGATTTAATGAACCAAACTGGGAACCAGGAGGAGACCAGCTGTCAGCGACGCGGTGGGAGGTATCCAAACATTCACACCTGAAAGTGGTCCACCAAATGGGACCGGAATCTGTGGACAGCTTCTGGGAGGGTGGGGGTGGAGCCTGCGATGGCATCCAAGACAATCGTGTGGATAGTCCACATGGCGATTGCAACCACCAGAGCATGGAGGGAGGGTGGAAGGGGGGAAGCCATTGATTAAGCAAACATATCTCTTAACAGACTGAAGGGATGTGTTTGATCCTGGCCAAGCAGACGTTGAACTTCGCGCCATATCACTCTAGAGGTAGGACACTTCTCCATGCGGTGGAACAGCGTTCCATACTGGCCACACACGATGCAGGATGAGTGTAAAGCGTTAGAGCGCTCAGCTGTACGGTACACCTGCCTCAGGCAGCGCCACACATGGGAACGGATTTGAGGCTGCAACAGAGGATGGTGTGCATATTTCCAATTAGTCTTCTGAGTCTCAATGGAGTAAGGGATGTCCATCATGTCCAGGAAGTCCACCCTGGATAGGACATGGGGTCGTGTAAGGATCACGCCATCTTGGATGGGTAGCCCCTGTAACTCTTGTGTGAACTGAGGAGAGGGGCGGCCTCTCTGGGCTGTGTGTCTGCTAATACGAATTCTCCACTCAGCACTCCGCATGGAGAGGAGGATTCGTTTGTAGGGGTTTTAGTCCCGTAAGGACCTGTGGCCGATGGGTGTGAAGCCAGGTATTTCATCAGGGAGTGAGGGTTTGATGGATTGTTAAGGCCCAAGGCGCGGGAGAAGTTGGAGCAGGCCACGTGGGACCAGTGTTGGGAGGGGAGCGTAGGGGCGGTGATGGCCGCAATCCAGGTGCCCAGGATCTTGGCAGCATGGGCTTTGAAGTCAAGCAGGCCCATGCCACCATGATGATGAGGGCCAAACATGACCTCTAGCCATACTGGTGGTGGGCGGCATGACCAAATCCATCCTTGCAGAAGGGCATACAAGGATTTGAAAAAGCTTGGGGAGAAGGGGATGGTGTGGGCTCCAAACCAGACTTTGGAGAGGAGCATAGAGTTGACTAAAACAACCCTGCAAGTAAGGGAAGTAGGGTGGGCTCTGATGGAGGCGATGCGCTTCGTCACGTTGTCTAGAATACAACTTTCCATTACTGCTGATGCATACCCGCCTGCCTCCACTCACACGCCCAGATGGCAGACCGACCCTATGGTAGGGCATGGCACGAAGGGGAGCACTAGTGGGGCGGTGTGGGGTGAGCTGGGAGGGCGAGCACGTGTGTGAGCAGATGGGCCAGGCCGGGCACTGGTCAATGGGGCCCAGCAGTTCTGAAACCGACCAAGGAGGATGATTTCGGTTTTGGAAGTGTTCAGTGCAGCATTACTTACCCGGGAATACTCATGGATGAGAGCTTCCAAGTGCACGTGCGTCTTTATTATTAGACACCCCAACCACACAGTCATCTGCAAACGCCATCATATTGACTGGGGCTTGGCCTGGTACATGGACCCCAGTGATTTGGGCATTCACGTTTTGAAGTAGTGGGTCAAGGCTGAAGTTGTATAAGAGTGGGCTAAGGGGGTCCCCTTGTCGTAAGCCCCTTTGAGGGCGGACTACTTCCGTTAGGAAGCCAGGGCCATGCACTGCCATTGTTGCAGATTCCGTGAGCAGCATTACCCAGTTGATGAAGCGAGGGGGTAAGCGGAATTGATGGAGGCAGGCCCTGAGGTATTCCCAGTTTACTCTATCATAGGCCTTCTGTTGGTCCAATAATACAAGTGCCCCAGAGGCTGTGGACTGGCATGCGTTAGCCACAGAGTGCACGTTGTCCCAAATCGACCTTCTGGGTATGAAACTGAATTGTTCTGGGGAGATGGTGGCAGATGCTACAATACCTAGATGGTTAGCCATGATTTTAGTTAAAATTTTTGTATCCGTGTTAGTTAGAGAAATGGGGCGCCAGTTGGCTAAGTCTAGCTTGTCCCCTTTCTTGAAGAGTGTGATAGTGAAGGCCTCTTGTCTTCCTGGTAGAAGGCGCGTATCCAGAAGGCTCTGATTAAGTGAGGCAAGCAGCAGTGGGGATATATATTTGAAGTACTTTTATATAGAATTCATATGGAATGCCATCTGGGCCTGGGCATTTCCAATTTGGTGCACCGCGGATGGCTGTCCATAGTTCATTTGGAGTAATCAAATTCATTATTTCCAGGTATTGGGAAACGGTGTGGATGTGGGTTCAGTCAAAAAATTTCGCCACTTCAGCCGGCTGAATTGGATCAGATTGGTATAACTCGGAGTAATACTTTTGTATTTTAATTGCCACTTTGGCTGGTTTATCCACGACGGAATCTTCCAATCTTCGCAACTGTGTGCAGGCCACGCTCTGGCGTGGTGCGAATTTTTTTTTTGAAAAAATATGCAGTGCACTTGTCGCCCTCTGTAATGCATTTGGCCCTGTACTGAACACAAACCCAATGTTTGTGTTGCCTTTCAATCGCGTTGATGTGGGCGGCTGCTTCCGCCCACTTCTGGCCCCATGCAGGGCTTTAGCCTGTAGCTGGGATTTTGGACTCCAGGTGTGCCAACTCTGCCAGAGCGCGCGAAATGATGGCCGATGTGGCTCATGAGCGTCAGGAGGAGAGGTGGTAAGAGTGGCGGATGGTATCCTCTTTGAAGGCTGACCATGTGGAGATGGGGTCAGCGCAAAATGGTGTAACAAACTCTTTTGCCAAAGTTGCTGATTCCACCCAAGTGGAAAACCCTGGCGACGCAAGTTTGGGAGGGCAGAGTTTGCACCAATGTGGGGCCTTAGCCACTGTGACAGGTAGGTGGTAGGTTATCAAGACCAGCCAGTGGTCTGAGAATTCAATTTTTGTTGTTTGGAAGTGGGAAATGTGAGGTTGGAATTTTGCTGGCATAAGGATAAGGTCAATGCGGGTCATGGACCTTAATTGGCTGTTGTGGACGTGGGGGTGCATCATGTTTTTGAGCAGCAGGGCTTGCCGCGGCAGCGCATCCATTAACCCAAGGGTGGCCTTTAGAATGCAAAGTTCTACGTGACCCTGGGGGGAGTGGGAGGAGAAAGGCCAACAGTCCGTGGGTGTGTTTATCCAACAGTTCATGTCACCGACTACAAAAGGGTCTGGGGGTAACAGGAGGGATTTGACTGATGAGAAAAATACCTGATGCTCTCGTGCACAGATTGGGGCATAGATATTGATGATAGCATGTGCCACATCAGCCCACGAGAAAGTGACAATAAGGACTCGGCCATTGAGGAAGGAGTCCAATGATAAAAATTTGAAAAAATTGTTTTTCTGAACTAGCACCCCACAGTGCTCTGACCAAAAGGATAGGGAAGGGAGGAGCATGGTTTTCCAAGCATCCTCAGAACCTCATGGACAGTGGGACTCCTAGTTGGCCAGGATGTCCATGGGTAAATTTTTTTTTGTAAAAAAGTCAGTTTCCTAGCTTGGGACGGTGAGGCCTTGAGTCCAGCGATATTCAACGTCCCTAAAGTGAAGGTTTCCCCCATTGCACCTTAGGTGCGAGGGGTGGGCACCCAGGCCCACTAGCCTCCTCTAGATCCCCATGGGCTTTCATGGCAGTGTGGGTGTTTGCAGCAACGCTATTGGTAGTTTTGTTAATTTTAGCAGAAAAATTCGTGTTGGCTTTTGCCTTTGCTTTTTGTTTCCCCGACGTTGAGCGAATTTTTTTGCGGTGCAGATGAGTCCAGTGCACCAACGTTTGGGTCAAAAGATTTCTTTCAGGTAGGTTGGACCCCAAGTCAGTTTCAACTGGAGCTTGGTTGCAAAGATTGGGTGAGATTGAGTCACCCATCGGATCCTCAGATTGAGTGGCCCAATTGGCATGGGCTTCCCAATCTGATTGGTTGAGGGATTCCTGAGTTGCTTCCACCGCAAAGGTTTTGATGTCCTCCTGGCGTTGGGAGTGTGGGATAGCGGTGGTGACTTTGGCTGATTCCTTGGCCGTGGCCCTGCGGGCCTGCTAGGCCTTCTTCTGCTCTTGTGGGAAAATAGGTTTTACCAGTAGGTAGCAGCCTTGTGCTCCCCATGGGAAAGCCTCTTTGGTGCTTGCAGTTGGTTCATAGTGCGCCTCTCCACTGGCCATGGCTGCCAAGGGGTGCTCTTGGAATGATGCCCTCCCTTGGTGGGGCATGCATGTGCCTTATGGCTGAACGCATCACAGTGGGTGCAGATGGGAGGTGCGCTGTCCACGGTTACCCGGAAAGGATGTGTGGTATGCCCTTCAATATTGATATATGTGGAGTGCAGGATCTGGGTTAGGTCCTTCGCGATCTCCTCAGTTGGGGTCAGAACTGCAATGGCTTTGCCAGTGCACAGGTGTGGCATCAGCGTGAAGCATTTCATCTTGAAAGATTGTATTTCGCCATATACAGTGAGACCTTCTTTCCAGTGCTGCTCCAAAATGGCACATTTTACCATAGTAGGCAAAAAGTCAAACGTGAGGAATATTAGGTTGGACTTTGTCCATCTGGTGCGTTTGGCTTCAATGACCTGTTGCCCTTCAGGGAAGTTGATCACTACATGCACTGCAGCAGCTTCATCTGCTGTCTCCTTGTTTTCAAATCCGAGGTCCAGCCAATCACATGACATGGAGTGAGGTGCGATGTACACTGCGGTCAGGAAAAAAGTGTGCACATCCCCACAAAACTTTTTCCCATAAAGCTGTTTGTTGAATGTCCAGAAACACACGGACTCCATATTCCACCAATGAGAGTGGTTGGGAATGCGGCGTGTTGATGTACTGGTTGCATTATGCTTGTCAAGCAAGGATTTCCAGGGAAATAGTGACCGCCAGTTTTTTATTTTTTTCTATTCTGCCAGTTTTTCTGGGGCATTTTCAAACGTTGGAAGTCGCAGGCCTACCACCTGTGCCTTTTACCTTACTTGCCCAACTGCTCCCTGACAAGGGCGCAAACTAATCTCCTCTGTGAGATTATCAAACTAGAATTAGACTTGAATTTAATAAGTTGCAAAAGTGATTGCAATGAGAGAGAAAAGTAGGGTTTATATGGCTAATTAATCACACCATTTTGTCATTCCAATTTAGAACCTATCACCACGTTGTGGATTATCCTCCACAACCATGGCGATATTCAGGTACTGGTGGGTAATTTTTATACTTTTCCTATTCATATAAATTAATATCAAGTCTTTGCTATTGTACATGTTTTACCCATTAATGAAGTAGATAATATATACATTTTGGTATCTATTAAAATTTTGTGAAAAAATACAATAAACAGGCGCTACAAAGGCTGCAAAATTATTAGTTTCATGGCTCTAGTGAAGATTGACTTAAGTGCAATGAAGTTATTAGTTCCGTTGCGATGGATAATGCCAATTGAATAGACAGAATTCTGTATGAAAATAGACCAAAATTAAACTATGCGAGAAGAGAATTGAGGTACTTTATTAATTAAAAACCAGAGATATTTATAGGGTAAAAATTCGTGGTTCTTCACGAGGATTTTCTTTATTTACCAGAGGTAAGATCTTTCCTACCAGAGGACCAATATTGTTGATTAATATTCTTATTATAAGATTCTTGATGATAATATCTAATAGAGCTCTAGTTAGTTGCGATTGACCTTTTTAACAAGGCCTAGCCCCTTTAAAATGATTAGTCATTTCAAATTGCTTGGCCAACTCAGATTACTGAGTTTTTTTAGGTTGATTAGATTCACCCATCATAGGAGGTCAATAACTCTGAAGAGTTTTTTCTTCAGTTAAATTGATAATTGGAAATACTTGTTTTAGAATTTTCAATCTTATAGACTGAAATATTGACTCTTGACCTAGAGTATTTTTGGTTATCTTAGTTGTATTTCCAACAATGACCCCCTCAAGATCTTGCCTAGGGGGCACATACTTGCGAAGAAACCTACTATGCACTCTAAGGATAACAGTACCAGTATCAATAGAGGCAATGGGTATTCCATACCCCGACAATAAATAATCTGATAAGGGCCAGCCTATAAGGTTTCCAATTTGTGAATCCTTCCTCCCAGCCTATGGTGGTAGAAAAGTACAAGATCTCCGACAAGATATTCTGGTAATGTAGGTCTACTAGCGTTAGTTCTGGTACCTTCCTTCAAGGTGGTAGCAGCAAAGGAACTTGAAGCTAATGCTTATAATTTGATAATTTCATCAGCTAGTCTCCTCATAGCTAAATCAGTAGTTTGTGGGGTAGCCTCTTCAAGTATAGGTTTTACACTTGAGGGGAGTATAGGTTCACAACCATATAAAGCTTTAAAGGAGACTTTCCAATGATACAATGATAGCTAACTCTATAAGCTAACATTTCACTAGGTAAGTAAAAGTTCCACCTACTAGGATCATTGGAAACCATCTTTCAAATAATGGCTACAAGGATACTATTAGCCCTTTTGACTGCACCATTAGTTGAAGGATTATAAGGAATCGTAAAGGACTGATATGTCCTCATTAGTTTGGTAAGCTCAGCCACCACCTGAGAAATGAAATTGGTCATTATCTGATAGCAGGAATTTTGGGCTACCATGCCTGGTGAAAACTTGCTTGAGAAGAAAGGATGCCATCACCTTGGCGGTAAACGTGGAAACTTAAATAGCTTTAATCTATTTATTAAAATGGACGATAGCTAACAGTATATTGATGTCCATATGTGGCCGTAGGAAAAGGACCCACCACATCAATACTCATAGTGGAAAAGGGTTCGGAAGGTCCCACAATTTGGTGTTGGAATGTCGGATTTCCACCACGTTGTTGTTGGCATTTAAGACAAAATTCCAGCACATTGTGTACAGATTCCAGCTTGTTATCCCAGTAAAAATGATTCTTTAAACACTGTAGTGTATTAGCAACAGCTCCATGATCTACATCTTGGTGGGCCTCCACAATGGTATCATCCTCACAGAGGGCCAAATAAAGGGCAAGCACTTAGATCCTGACTTTTTATATAATGAACCTTCTTTAATCTGAGTGTCTTCAGTTAAGGATTTTAGATTTGAGATAACATCCTTAGATTCATGGAACCAGAGCTCAGGTCTACCAATCAGGTCATAAATGCATTCTTCCTCTGCAGAAAATAACGTTAAGATAGGCAATTGAGAAAGGTCATCAGCATTTTGATGTATAGCTCCAGCACGATGTTGAATAGTGAACTCATAATTTTGGAGCTTTAAAGCCCATCTAGCTAAGCGCCCATCAGGATCCTTCATTTGTTGCAATTATTTCAAGGAAGCGTGATCTGTGATGATAGTGAAATGCTTGCCATATAGATAGGGACGAAAATGCTTGATGGTGGACAACACAGTGAGGCATTCTCTTTTGGTAACACTATAATTGCGTTTGGCCTTAGAAAGGGTTTTACTATAGTACACGATGGGGTGATCAACCAGATTGGTATCATATTGAGCCAGAATGGCCCCAATAGCAATATCACTGGCATCAGTAAATAGTATAAAAGATTTGGAAAAGTCAAGATGGGCTAAGGCGGGGGCACTCATTAAAGGTTGGAGCAACAGATCAAAGATTGTTGCTGTGATTCTTACCATACAAAAGGAACTTTTTTAACATCAATGAATCCGCCCCTCGGTTTGGGACCATCTAGTACTAAAAAAAGGAACTTCTTTATGCAATAGGTAAACCAAGGTTCTGCAATTTCTGAAAAATGAGGGATAGATTGTCAATAATAACCAACCATTCCTAAAAACACTTGGACATCACACTTTTTTTGGGAACAGGCATGTCCAAAATAGCTTGTATTTTATTAGATAAGGGTAAAATACCTTTGCGATTAATTTTATGTCTAAAAAATCCCATCTCAGTTTTAAAAAAAGCACACTTCGATGGTTTAAGCTTAAGAGAGGCACGATGCAGTCGGACAAAAACTTCCTTAAAATGAGTTAAATGCTCATTGAAAGTGCGTGAAAAAACAGTAACATCATCTAGATAAACTAAAAACACAAGGTAGTTTCAAATCCCCAAACAAGCCATCCATGGATCGTTGAAAAGTAGCAGGGGCATTACAAAGCCCTTGCGGCATATGAGTCAGATTAAATAGCCCCTCACTAGAAATTAGAGCGCATTTTTGACGATCTTCTGGGGCAAGATCAATTTGCTAATAACCACGCGCAAGGTCCATAGCAGAGAAGTATTGCGATCTGGATAATAATCTCAAGGAATCATCAATGCAAGGTAAAGGATAAGAATCCTTTTAAGTAACAGCATTGAGTCAACAATAGTCCATAACCACTCAGTGACCCCCATCCTTTTTCCAGATGAGTAGTAGAGGGAAAGCCCAGGGACTCTTAGAAGACATTAGTAACTCAGCCTCGAGTTGTTGTTTCAGTTCCACTGAGACTTGAGCCTCCTCAACTTTGGATTTGTATTATGATCGAGCTCAAATAGGGGGAGTATCCCCAGTTTTCACCTGATGCTGTACCTCTTTCATTAGGCCAAAATCCCCTGGACCTTGGGCAAAGATATCCGCATATTCTTCAATCAGGGCCTCAGCTTCAAGCTGTTGTTCTGAAGTAAGTGAATCCCAAACTCTTTTCAATTCGAGCAACAAATAGGGGGATTTATACTAACCAGAAACTTTTCTTTCTCGCTGCAAACACTTTTGCAACCCATTCAATTCAAAACTAAATCTAGTTTGATAATCTCATAGAGGGGATTAGTCTGCGCCCATGTCTGGGAGCAGTTGGGCAAGCAAGGCAAGAGGAGAAGGTGGAAGGCCCGCGGCCTCTAACATTTGAAAACGCCCCAGAGAATCTGGCGGAATAGAAAAAAATCTAAAAAAACTGGCGGTCACAATTTTTCTGGAGATACTCGCATGGCAAGCACGATGCAACCAGTACATCAACACGCCACATTCCCAGCCACTTTTGTTGGTGGAATTCGGAGTCCGTGTGTATCTGGACATCCAAAAAACGGCCCTATGGGAAAAATTTTGTGAAGATGTACACAAAATTTTCCCAACCGCGGTGTACGTTGCACCTCACTCCATGTCGCGTGGTTGGCTGGACCTAGGTCTCAAAAGCAAAATAGCAGCAGACAAGGCTGCAGTGGTGCACATAGCGGTTGACCTCCCTGAAGGGCAACGGGTCATTGAAACTAAGTGCACCAGATGGACAAAATCAAACCAAATTTTCCTCACGTTTGACTTTTTGCCTACTATGGTAAAACATGACATTTTGGAGCAACACCTGAAAGATGGTCTCGCCATATATGGCGAAATACAATCTTTTGAAATGCAATGTTTCACGCTGATGCCACACCTGTGCACTGGCAAAGCCATCGCAGTTCTGACTCCAACTGAGGAGATCGCGAAGGACCTAACCCAGATCCTGCACTCCACCTTTATTGACATCACAGGGCACACCACCCACCCATTCCAGGTAACCGTGGACAGTGCGCCCCCCATTTGCACCCACTGTGATGCGTTCAGCCATAAGGCGCATGCATGCCCCATCAAAGAGGGCGTCACATTCCAAGAGCACCCCTTGGCGGCCATGGCCAGTGGAGAGGCGCACTATGAACCAACCGTAAGCACCAAGGAGGCTTTCCCGTGGGGAGCACAAGGCTGCTACCTATTGGTGAAGCCCATCTCCCCACAGGAGCAGAAGAAGGCCAAGCAGGCCCATAGGACCGCGGCCAAGGAAGCGGCCAAGGCTACCACCACCATCCCACACTCACAACGCCAGGAGGACATGGAGACCTTCGCGGTGGAAGCAACTCGGGAATCCATCACCCGAATCAGATTGGGAGGCCCATGCCGAATGGGCCACTCAATCTGAGGATCCGATGGGAGATTTGATCTCACCCAATCGCTGCACCCAAGCCCCGGTCAAAACTGACTTGGGACCTATCCCAACTGAAAAATTTTTTTTGCCCCACTCGACGGTGCACCAAACTTATCCGCACCACAAAAAATTCGTCTGACGTCGGGAAAACAAAAAGCGAAGGCCAAAGCCAACATGACTCTTTCCGCAAAAATTAACAAAAACCCTGATAGCGTTGCTGCTAATACCCACGCTGCTGTGAAAGCCCGTGGGGACCTGGAAGTGGCTGGTGGGCCTGGGGGCCCACCCCCTCGCACCTAAGGTGTGATGGGGGAAACCTTCACTCTAGGGATGCTGAATATCGCCAGACTCAAGGCCTCCCTGTCCCAGGCTAGAAAACTGAGTTTTTTACAAAACAATTTACCCGTGGATATCCTGGCCATCCAGGAGTCCCACTGTCCACGAGGTTCCGAGGAAGCTTGGAAAACAATGCTCATACCATCCCTATCCTTTTGGTCGAAGCACTGTGGGGTGCTAATTCAGAAAAACAATTTTTTCAAATTTACATCTTCAGAAACATTCCTAAATGGCTGAGTGCTCGTTGTCACCTTCTCATGGGCCGATGCTGCATGCACAATCGTCAACATTTATGCCCCAAACGGTGCACATGAGCATCAGGAAATTTTCTCGCTGGTCAAATCCCTCCTGCTACCCCCCAATTCTTTCCTAATTGGCAACATGAACTGTTGGCTAACCTCACCAATGGACTGGTGGACGCCCTCACCCCACGCCCCACAGGGTCATGTAGAACTACGCGTTCTAAAAGCCACCCTTGGGTTAATGGATGTGCTGCCACGACATGCCCCACTGCTCAAAAACATGACGCGTCCCCACGTCCACAATAGCCAATTAAGGTCCATGACCCGCATCGACCTTATTCTAGCACCGGCGAAATTCCAACCCCACATCTCCCACTTCAAAACAATGAAAATGGAATTTTCTGACTACTGACTGGTCTCAATAACATACCACTTACCCATCACAGTTGCAAAGGCCCCACATTGGTGCAAAATCTGCCCCCCAGAGCTCGCGTCGCCAGAACTTTTAAATGTGGGTGGAAGAGGCAAATTTAGCAAAATTGTTTGTTGCACCATTTGGCGCGGACCCCATTTCTTTTTTTTAGTACTAGATGGTCCCAACCCAAGGGGGGGATTCATCGATGTTATAAGTCACGGACCCCATTTCCACATGGGCAACTTTCAAAGAAGACACCATCCACCACTATCACCATCTCTCATCCAGACGCTCATGAGCCACATTGGCGGTTATATTGTGTGCGCTGGTATTATTGGCCCACTTGGAGTCCAACATTCCAGCCTCAGGATATAGCCCTGCATGGGGCCAGAAGTAGGCAGAGGCAGCCGCCCACCTCAATGCACTTGAAAGGCAAAACAAACATCGGGTTGTGTCCAATACAGAGCCACACGCATCACTAAAGGCAACAAGTGCACCGCATACTTCTTCAAAAAAAATTTTGCACCATGCCAGAGCGTGGCCTGCACACAGGTGTGAAGATCGGATAATTCTATTGTGGACACACTGGCCAAAGTGGCAATTGAAATGCAAAGATATTACTCCGAGTTATACCAAGCTGAACCAATTCAGCCAGCTGAAATGGCGGAATTTCTCGACAGAGCTCATATCCACACCATTTTCTGATACCCAGAAATAATGAATTTAATTACTCCGAATGAATTATGGACTACCATTCGCGGTGTGCCAAACTGAAAATGCCCAGGCCCAGATGGCATTCCATATGAGTTCTACAAAAAATATTTTAAATATATGTCCCCATTGCTGCTAGCCTCACTCAACCAAAGCCTGTTGGAAACGCGCCTCCTACCAGGAGGACATGAGGCCTTTAAGGTCACACTCTTCAAGAAAGGGGATAGGCTAGACTTAGCCAACTGGCGCCCCATTTCTCTAACAAACACAGACACCAAAATTTTAACCAAAATCATGGCTAACTGTTTAGGGACTGTAGCATCTGCCACCATCTCTCCAGAATAATTTGGTTTCATCCCCAGAAGGTCGATTTGGGATAACGTGCACTCTGTGGCTAATGTGTGTCAGTCCACAGCCTCTGGGGCACTTGTATTCTTGGACCAACAAAAGGCCTATGATAGAGTAAACTGGGAATACCTTAGACGGAATCTGCAACAATGGCAGTGTGGCCCAGGTTTCCTAATGGAAGTAGTCCATCCTCAAAGGGCCTGCGACAAGGGGACCCCCTCAGCCCACTCTTATACAACTTCAGCCTTGACCCACTACTGCGAAATGTGAATGCCCAAATCACTGGGGTCCATGTGCCAGGCCAAACCCCAGTCAAGATGATGGCATTTGCAGATGATTGCATGGTGGGGGTGTCTAATAACAAAGATGCACGCGCGCTTGAAGCACTCATCCAGGAATATTCCCGGGTAAGCAACGCGGCACTGAACGCCTCCAAAACTGAAATCATCCTCCTTGGTCAGTTTCAGAACTGCTGGGCTCCAGCAAGTAGTTCCCAACCCGGCCCATCTGCTCGCCCACGTCCACGCCTTACTAACTCAAAACACACCGCTCCACTGGTGCTCCCCTTTGTGCCACGACCTACCATAAGACTGGTACGCCATCTGGGCGTGTGGTTGGAGGCAGGTGGATACGCGTCAGCAGTAATGAGTGCCATATACTGTACAACGTGACGAAGCGAATCGCTCTCTCAGAGCCCACCCTACTACTCTCACTGGCAGGGTTGTTCTTGCCAACTCTATGCTCCTATCCAAAGTCTAGTTCGGAGCCCACGCCATCCCCTTCTCCCCAAGCTTCTTCAAATCCCTGTATGCTTTGCTACAAGGTTGGCTTTGGTCAGGCTGCCCCTCCACCAGTACAGCTAGAGGTCATGTTTGCCCTCATCATCATGGTGGCATGGGCCTACTTGACTTCAAAGCCCATGCCGCCAAGATCCTGGGCACCTGGATTGCGGCCGTCACTGCTCCTACACTCCCATCCCAACACTGGTCCCGCGCGGCCCACTCCAACTTCTCCCGAGCCTTGGGCCTCAACAATCTATCAAACCCCCACTCCCTGATGAAATACCTCGCATCACACACATCGGCCACAGGTCCTCACGGGACCAAAACCCACTACAAACGAATCCTACTCTCCATGCGAAGCAGAGCAGAGAATTCGTATTAGTGGA
>JAKSZP010002349.1:0-14216 GCA_022478985.1 Massospora cicadina | reverse complement strand
TATTGATTTCATTAATCAAACCCAACTTCTGCCTTAGTGCATTAAGATTAATGCACTAATTTAGGAGGTGCAATTTAGTTAATGCCGTGGGACCACTTTTCACCCAAGTGTACCCACAATTGGCTATAATATAATAATATCATAGGTATTATTAGCTATGATAATTGGGCACCTCAGACGCAATTAGAGCGGTTATGAGGTGAATCTAATTTATCAGATTATGCAGATGAATCAGGAGGATCAAAGGATCCATCAATGGAAGTAATCTATCAGCATTGATAGTTTTCTTAAAGGGTTTATTTTTGAGTCAACTATCAAAATCTAATAGGCAGCCCTGAGGTCACCAGAGAAACCCATACGAGAGTGGGAAAAGAGAGAATTCTGAATGAAGTTTGGTTTTATGGGCTCAACCTTAAAGGTCACCCTTCTGGGCCTTGCCCAAACCATTGATTAAGCTCACAAGAGCCTAATCAATAATTCAGGTGTGGTGCAACCCAGTGCCTGAACCTAACAACACCAAAAATCTTTTTAAATGAATCAGTTCAGATTCAGAAAATATAAACCCAACTCAAAATGCAACAAACAGATTAATGCTGTATGTTACAATATTTATGCTGCTCACTCCCTTTGATCCATCATCCTGATAAATTCCTTGTAGTATATAAGGGATCAAATGTGAGGACCACCAAACATACCTGCTTTTATTTTAACAGATGACAGGCCAGGAAAATCAGAAACAATGTGTTGAAACATTCATTTTCCAGTATACAGAGCCTTTACAAATCGCTTCATCAAGCCAAGCTTGATATGAAATGGGGGAAGATTGGTCTCAGCTGTATCGCATGAAAACTAGGGCATGCGCAGGGAAGCTGACTTCATATTTGGATAAATGATGGCAAAATACATTAAAACAGTTGAAAAATCTCATACAACGGCTAAAATTCTTTGTTTCCTTGTGTAATCTTATACTATATGGTTCATTGGTAATAGGATCACCTCATAAACATGATATAAACTATAAACGATAGGTCTATATAAGATAACGGTACTTACCCTACCTACTAAACTGAAAAAACCTTTACCGGTATACTTGTAGGATAAAGTTGATTGGTATACCGTTAAACTGACCATCGCGCTCCAAAAATGATCTTTAAAGTTGGGATATGATAAGCTTTTGAACTTTTCAAAAAGGGGTACCATCTGGGCGAGGTCGACTACGGTTTAACCTTTAACTTAGGTTGGTGGCGTTAAGATAGGGGGTTGATGACGTTAGATGATAACAGATTGGAGATGGTTAAGCTTAAGTGTGAGATCTCGGCCATCTATAACCCATAAGAAGTGTGAGATCTCGGCCATCTATAACCCATAAACTAAGTAAGGTTTTGGCCGGATAAAATTTTAAACTCAGGGTTAAATCAAAATCTTTAATCTGAAAAAAATAGGCGGAGGATGATAGTTTACAGTACCATCTTATCCCAACCGAACCAACCGAATAGAATTGGGATATCGTTTGGTTGGTATGGGAATCGATGTGGGATGAGTTTTATACTTGGGATGAGTTTTATACTTGGGATGAGTTTTATACTTGGGATGACCGCATGTTTTATAGAACCACCAAAGTTTAAATTAGAGTTTGACGTAAACCAGATAGGTGGCCTAACCCAAGTTAGCCTAACTTGACGAAGTATTGGCTTACGTGGACGAGTGGAAGGTTAGGGAAGGGGTCGGTGGGTTTGACGTCCAAGATGCACGGCTCGACGGGTAGAGAGGTTAAAATTTTTGACCGTTTACATTGGTACCCATCCGGGACGCAGATCACCAGCTCCTTGAGCCGCAGGGGGGGCGAGGCGTAACTTTGGTTGAGGTACCGCTCGATATCCTCGAAGATGAGGAGCGATAGCGGCACAAGCCTACCGCTCCCCTGGAGGTCTTGGAACCGGTACTCTTGTGCGCCAACGATCAGAAACCCACCCGTTTCCAAACGGGTGCAGGCATCAACGGTTACCTCCCGCACCGCCTTGCGGTAAAAGCTGATGGCTTTGTTGACAAGTTGGTGGTTTGGGATGTGGGGTAGGATGATGAGGCTTAAGTTGGGGTTGGGATGGGGTTTAAGTTTCATCATCCTGTCGTGATGGGTGACGTCCTCAGAACGCTCATCCCCGAGCTCAGCGGTTAGGCCCTAATAGGGTAAACGATTATCCATTGCCTTTACTAGCGATAGGAGCATCTGGTTGTTTTCCCTTATCCTCCGCTCGCGCAACTTCTCGTAAGAGTTGATGGCGACGTTTTCCTCAGGGGTGTAGACGGGATCTGAAGGTTGAGCTTATCGTCATGCGGGTTACCTGCGGGGGCTTTCATATCGGAGATTTCGTCCTGGAGGTCAATCAATGGATGAGGCTTACCTTCAGTTTGGGGAACACCAAAGAGATCTCCTCCCAGTTGGTACCGTCCCTTCCGAACCGCTCAACCTGAAGGTTAGCGGTATGGGGGCATTTACCATGCGGGATTTACACAGCTTTTCAAACGAGTAATTTGGGTTTGGCCGGAACACCCACACCGTACCCATGATGACGCTACTGCGCTCGATGGGGTAGGTGGGGATGGCGCGCCGGCGTCTATGGATCCGCACCGCCGTCTTCCACAGATTGACCTCCTCCGGGGGGCGTAAAACTTCCCCTTTAGTTAAGGTAAGGGTATCTTACATGGGCGCAGGGCGGGGGGTGGCCTACAATCCTTATTGACCTTCTTAAGGGTGAAGATGTATTCGTGGGTGAAGATGAGGAACCCGTAGTGGGCGCTCAAGTAGGTTCCCAAACCAAACATCTGGCACTGCCGCTGCCGCTTGATGATCTTATAAACCAGTCAGAGACTAGATGGGTTTGTTTACCATCTCCTCCACTTCAAAGCCGTTGTCAAGGTAGTTTCGCAGCAGTTGGAAGCTGACGGGGACGTAGAAGCAATTCTCGCGGTTATCGCCGATCCCAAGGGTCACCCGGCCGCCCATCTTGAGGAGGCGCCAGTTCTCTCGGATAACCTTGGCCATCTCCAAGCTAAATTCCTCCTGATTGGCGAATTTGGAGAGGTCGCCCTCGATGTTGGTGGAGTAACTCACGCAGTCCTTGTAGGGTGGGTGGGAGAGCACGTGGTCAAAGCTGGCGTCCGAGAATAGGATGGGGTCGCCCAGTTGCCGAGAGTCGCCCTGGACGATCACCGGCCGGTGCCCGGGGAAGATTCCGGAACCCTCCGGTAGGGCGAAGCTGCTGTTACGCTTCGAGAGCGACACCGCAGCGGGGTTGATGTCAACGCCGATGCATCTAATCTAAATCAGGTGCGCTATTGATTCAACTCACTTCCTTCTCAGCAGCAAACACTCTATGGCGTCGGTACCTAGAATGGAACCATTATATTGAAGCTTAATTGGTTTTACCCCTCCCCAGGAAATTGGAGAGGACCCGATCCTCGGGGCGGGTGTATCGGAGCAGCGCCCTAAGCCATTAATTTTAAACTGTGGGCCAACCTCCGAACCGTTTGGGGTAGCCACGTGCCATGGTAGTCCATACCCGAATGGGATGCCCCTAAAGGTTACCGTAACCTGTACGCCTTACACCGTGGGGCCCGACCGGGGATGTCGTAGTAGGAGGAGAGGACCAGCAGCGAGAACCACTGGGGCTCGGTGGGAGAGTAAGAATCCAAAATCCAGTTTGGGTCGTAACCTTCGAAGTTCAGCTGGTTGCAGATCTCGTGCGCGTAGTGTGGAAGGTGCCACCGATCCTCGATGGTGCTCTTTGGGTAATGGGTAGGCTCGTTAGAGGCGTTCATAAGGCTGGGATCGCCAAGGTCGAGATTGAGTTTGAAATTTGAAATGGAAGGCTGTTCGATGGCCTTTAAGTTGATGCTGATTGTAAGGCTATCCTTCTTTGCGCGTTTAGCCTTCGGAGCAAGCGGCGTTTCGTTTGGCTTGGCGAGATGGTTGGATGCGCCCTTAGAGCAGGTAGGGCAGATCGACGCTTCGGAGCTCGTTTTTAAAGTGGTTGCGGTTGGCTTGCAGATCGACGCTTCGTAGCTCGTTTTTAAAGTGGTTGCGGTTGGCTTGCAGCGGGAGCACTGGTTAGGTGGGTTGGACTTGGCGTCGATCTCCCCAAACGCCTTTCGTTTGGTTAGCATGGCGTTACAATACGCCTCCATTAGTGACTTTTTATCCGCGACGCTTGGGCGCTGGCTCCAGGGGCGGGCCGGATCGAACAGAAGTACGCTCCTACCCGGGTCGTTGGCGACATCGTGGTAGTTGGTCCACCGAAAACTTTCCTTGGGGTGGGGGTGGCCCAGGTGCTCAACCCCTCCAGAAAGCAGCCTTGGCATAAGTCGAATGGGTAGAACCCATCCTCGTCGATACATCTCTGGCACGTCAACCAAGACCACGTTGGATCCGGCGTCAATGAATCGGAAGGTGGGTCAAAAGCCATCCCCGTACGCTTTATACCGACCATAGGGTCTTTGTAGACATGGTTCTGAGAGATGTCAGGAACCCCACGCTTTAAACTGAGGGGCTGTATTTCTAACTTTGTACAGGCTGACCTTTGGGGCGTTGACAATCGGAGATCTGGGGAAGCTTTAGCGCTGGGAGTGGATGCAAGGGCCTCAGTATTAGGGATATCTCCTTCGGTATGAGGGTACGTGTGTTTAGGGATATCCCCTTCAGTATGATTGACGAAGGGCGACGCACGGCCCTTGGGAAGGAGGCCGCCGCAGCATTCGCATCCCAGCGAACCGATGACGTGCGTATACGGGGGCACCTTGCGCAGCACCGTCTCGTGGGCGCGGCAGAAGAACAGCTGGCCCCGCTCGAAGAAGGCGAGCGGCTTTCCGGTACACCTGAGGTGGTAATATTTTCGGCACCCCGGCTTGACGCACCCGATGGAGGCGCCCCTCTCCCGGCACCGCGGGCAGACGTTGCGGTGGGCCATCCTCACCGCCCGCCCGAGGTTATAAAAAGTTATCGGTCCGTAGAGGTCGCCGTAGAGGTCGCGGTTGGTTTTGGGTAAGGTTAAAACCCTCGAACTGAACCGGGCGCAGTTGATGTGGCACCAGAATAGGTCGACGTATCGGGGCGCCCCCAGCCTCAGCTTATCCTCGCGCTTGGCCCACTCCGATGGCGTAAAGGGTAGGATGAAGGGTTTATCCAGGCTGATGAACTCGCCCGTGAGAAGGCTGCTCACGTACTTTGGGTTGTGGCAAAGGGCGCAGAGGATCAGGGTGGGTTGGTGAGAGTTTATCCCGGGAAGGTGACGATGGACCCCAAGGATCGTCGCACGCGGAACTCGGATCCCGCCTAGGCTCGCACCCCACCCCTCCAGTATACGACCTTGCCCCACTTGAGGGGTGTAGAGCTGATCCAACTCAAACCTGGTGACGGTACCCTCGCTACGTTTTAAAAGCATGATGGTGGTGGAGGATAGGATGCTCACCCTGGCAAAGAGCAAGCGCGTATGCTTATGGTCTTTGGGGAAGCGGTAGAAGTAGCAGCGGGAGCAAAGTTCATCTTTGGTTTCGGTTGGGCAGTGCAGGCAGAAGTATCGGAACTGTTGGAATGGCAGCCCGCACATGGAGCAGCTCCCACCTGGGGCAACTTTACTGCCTACGCCTCCCATTTGAACCGCGGAGGGTGACAATTCAGTTACATCGAGGCGGGGGGAGTCCCCTTCGGAGTCCCCTTCGACGTCTAAGGCTGGGGAGGCTTTATTAAACTTGATGCGGTTGTGCTTGAAGGAGATCCAATCCTGGCGGTGAAGGAATTCATCGACATATTCGACGAGCGCCCGTTTGTGATCGGCCTTGATGACGACCGCATCGCACCAGATGCCCCACCGATCTAATGCGTACACCTTCATCCCGGGATGGACCTTTAAAACGCGATTTACTTTTCCCATCCTAGACCTATCAAGCTTAGCTTTCGCCAGCGGGGGGTGCCGTTTAGGGTGGTCAGGGTCCTGCCCCGGCCTAACCCTTGCCAATATTCGGCTGAGCACGTTACGGGTGAGGTAATTCCCGAGGAGGAGCGGTGCCTCCCTCCCCTTCTTTACGCTGTGGTTTGGGATCAGGGTTTCGCCCTCGCCGTAGTTGAGCTGACAGTCCGCCTCCCGACGGGCCAGTTTGAGCTTTAGCAGCTCTTCCTTGGTGAGCCCCTTTAGGGATGCGCGGGAAAGGGAAGGCGTTGGATTGGCGTCGGTATCGCTTTTGGAGCTGCTAGTTCGCATCGGTTGGGAGGGATCCCCGTCTTCGATGGGTTTAAGGAAAGGAAGCCTTAGCGTCAATTGGTTGGCAGGCCAGCCATCCTTGTCGCGGTTGGTGTCACGCACAACTAAGCGGTCATCCTTCGACGGTAATTCGGCATCGCTCAAGATCTCCTGCGAGGCATCCGTTTTCTCTAAGTCGTAAGCATACTCAACCGATCCCAATTACCTGAGTGGGGACCTGGGCATGATAGCTCTAAGTCGTAAGCATACTCAACCGATCCCAATTACCTGAGTGGGGCCCTGGGCATGATAGCGTGCTGGAATCCAAGGTTGAATTCCTGCCCTCGCTGCTTCCCAAACAAGGTTCGGCGTCATGGTAGAGGTCAATCGGTGACGAGCTGAGGAATAATAGGGGGCTGGGATTTAAATCTGAGCCTCCGCCCACGCCGCATTCCGGATGTTCAGCTTGACAATAGTCTTGACAATAGTCTTGGCAATAGCCTTGACGGTAGTCTTGACAATAGTCAATTGGTGGCGAACCTGAGCGCAAAGCGTCGTGGGGTTCTAAACGACGATAAAAGTTGTATGGCAAGCGATATGAAACCATAACCATTCAAAATTTGGTTGCAGCTTAGGTAGATTACTCCAAACCTCAAAATAAAGTATAGATACGCCACACGTAAAAGGTATCAAATCGCCTTACCGTAGGGTGCGTCAATAACCTTGGGGGAAATTGGTGAACCTGAAATTTCTAGAGGCTCCGCCAGTAGCTCTTTGATGTCAATAACCTTGGGGGAAATTGGTGAACCTGAAATTTCTTGAGCCACCCCCAGTAGCTCTTTAATGCCGCCAGACCCTTCAATTGCCGCACCTATAACTTCTGGTGAGAGGGCCAGGGATACCCCAGGCTCAGCGGTGGACGCCGAGCGACCCGTTTGGACCAGCTGGCCCCCTGAATCTGAAACCACAGGTGCGGTGGCGCAATTTAAAGTTTGGGGTTCATCCAAACTACTCGAATGCTCGGTACCCCCTCTAGGCTTAAAGTGATAAGGTTCGGTGGAGTTTGACAGTTCGGAAGTCACTACACCCGAAGTGAGCGCGGGTTCGTTGATGGCTTCGGGTAAGCTCGGGTGAATTTTTATAGGTGCGTCGGCTGCACCGGTCTCAATACGGTTGGTCGGGTCTCTAACCGGTTCCTCCGAAGTGCCACCTGAAAGCTTGGTATCGACCTCTTTAGGCATATCAGGTTCACCTGATACCGATGAGTTGTTTGAAGCGAGCCCCTTTAGCGGTTGAGTGGGCCCGAGGGTGGAAGGCAGCAAACTCGGGGAGGGTCGGTCGCGGGACTCCAAGTTACTCGGGGTCAAAGGGTTTGAAAGTGCTTTAAGGTTGGTTAGGGTCACCGTAAAAGTATAGCAGTTTACCTACTCGGTTGGCCTCCTGGTCCGCCACAAAACACTCCCGTAGCTTTTCTCGGACGTAAAACTCCAGGATACCGGAGCCGGTTGGACGATTGGGTGGTTGGATATAGCCAACGTACGGCTGGTAAGGGATGGGGTAGGGTTGCCAGGGCGTCCGGAAAGCCAAATGTGGGGTTGTAAAAATGGTTAGAGATCCAGGTTGGAAGTAGTTACTGGGGTGAGCGTGGGGTGAGCGAAGATACATGAGTTGTGGATGAAAGGTTTGAGGGTGAGACGTAAATAAGTTTTGATAAACTGGTTGTATGGCGTTTAGTTGGGTTGGGGGGAACGCGCCCAATAGCTGATGCCCTATAACGTAATCGGTATAGGTTTCTGGTGCGCGAATGGGCCTTCCGAACTGGTCAAATTGGGGGTGGTAATACCCTCCCGGTAAAGGTGGGTTCGGATAGTACCCGTGCGGGTATCCCCGATTATAGCTCATCTTTGAATGTGGTAAAGTATGCGAAAATTGGTTAACGATTACAGGTTGTAAACCTTTAGTTCGCCACACCCATCCTTAACTACCCTTGTCAATATTGACCTCGGGTAGGTGTAGATGAGGTTCAAGCCATTTGGTTTAGATTTTTTTATTATAAAATTATAACTGGACCATGTCCTGGTATGGGTTAATTGTCGCGCCACCTTGACTTTTTTGTTCGGTGGTTGTTTATCAAACTGATGGTTTCACCCTTATTTCCCTTACCCATCCACTCTTGTAACTTGGCAGGTTCCATCGCTCGAGCTATATCGGTGGCGTTATATCCATACGCGTTGGTTCTTGGTTCACCGAATCTAGAGCTACATGCCTACGCGTTGATCCTTGGTTCATCGTAATAGAGCTACATCCCTACGCGTTGATTCGTGATTCACCAAATTGGAGATGTCTCCCTACGCGTTAATTCATAATTCACCGAAACTAGAGCTGTCTCCCTACGCGTTGATTCAAGATTCACCGAATTGGATCCACCTGGGTTACGCAGATGGTGGGCACTTTGAACCATCCCAAGTATTTACCCGGACGAAAATTATACCGCGCTTCTTATACACCGTAAGCTCAACTCTGAACTGAACGGTACTAAACTGGACTACTTTGGGATAGGAATTAACTATAGCCTATGTACCTCTCAGGCAGCAAAAGAACCTGTACCAACCTTCTCAATCCTGTTGGCCAATATCAACCCTAAGCCTTAGACGATTGGCTCAAGATCATGATCAACGGTGATGATTGCCACTGGATATAAACCGAACTTTTGCGAGGCTGGCTCCATATCCGAGGGTTTAAATCCGAGTCACGGTGGATTGAAAACCAATTGGATTCGGGTAGCCACCCTTGTCATCATCGATCCCTTTTATTCTTCGCAACGAGATCTATCATACTCTTATGCAAGTTCTTCCTCGAGTTTTTTTGCCCAAACCCTTCAAAAAACCATAAGGGAAGCTAGTTTATCTTTACGAAGCCAATCTTTATCAAACTATTCTAATTTTTAAAAAGTAAATCGGGTAATCTAAACGCTTCAAGGGGACCAAGGTTGATTACCACCCTCCACCAGATTCGAATTTTAAGACGCTTTCAGTGCTCTATACATCTCCCAAAATTGTTTATGCGGTTTATTTAATCGGTATAGCTTCATTAAACCATTATTTGACTGCGGTTGGATTCTTTGGCCAAAGTATAACTTACGATGGAATTTTATATAATTAAATTATATCCAATATCAAACTTGATGTTAACGTATAGTGACTCATTATCTAAGTTTAAGGTTGACGCGTATAGTGGACTCATTATCTAAGTTAAGGTGCAAACCAAATCTTGGTGAAAGGTTGCGAGTATGATGAGGTAATCATTATAGTACTCAATAATCCCACCATACTATATTTTAAAAGGCCATCGGGACTAGGGATTTTATTTCCAAGTCTGGCCTTCCACTTGTAAAATAATAAACGGTACCCGATGTCTATGAACCCATGGCATTCCCCTTTTGGTCGGGACCCACCACGTTACGGTTGGGGTTCCCAAGCCCCAACCGTTACTCGGAAAAATACTAACCTAAGCCTAAAAAGTGAGTCGCCCCGATCGAACGGCGAAATAGGTAAGTTCCGAGTTTGGTTTAAGGGAAAATATCGCTCGGGATGGGGTCGCATCCCACCAGGTCGGGGCCTGGCAGGGAATTCCGAGGGGTTCATTTAGCGGCACCTCAAAAATAATCCCAAAGTTTAGGCTAAAACTAGCATTTAGCGGCACCTCAAAAATAATCCCAAAGTTTAGGCTAAAACTAGCTGTACCCAGCCACGCGTTGCTGTGGCTCAGCCCAGTTAGATTGTGGCTCATTCCAGTTAGATTGTGGCTCATTCCAGTTAGGTCATTCCAGTTAGGTTGTGGCTCATTCCAGTTAGGTTGTGGCTCAGTCCAGTTAAATTGTGGCTCAGTCCAGTTAAATAATAAAGAAAGAAAAGAGAAAGCATACGTTTCTAATAGCAAAATTTACCTGGCCTTGCTCGGGTTTATTTATAAGCTCACACTGGCATAGCCTATAGGCAGTGCCAGCGTTACTCTCGAGCCACTCGAACAGCTCCACTGTTGCCCTCGTGGCTGGCGAGCTGATTATCCTAACTAATCAACTTAACTCGATCACTGATTTTTATTTAGTTTCGGGTGAGCAAATTGGTGAATTGTTTGATAATATTCACCAATTATCAACCACTCGCCCAGATAGATTATACCTATCAGTTTCGATAATATTCGCCAATTCTCATCCACTCGCCCAAATTTATGAACATATCAGACTTGGTTAGTTTCAGGTGAGCAATTTGGTGAATATTAGATACTAGCATTATTAAACGTGCTTCGCTACGGTGTCTATAGAATTCAGATGATTCAAATTGATTAATTTAGATTTTATATTATAGGTAAGCAATATTCACTCGGCCAAATCTAATTGCTCAATCGAATCACCAATAACCACCAACCACTCAACCAAAACTAACTGAACCTGTCAAATCAACCAATAACTAATCACCCCAAAACTAAACTGTGTTTATCAATTCGACCAAAATTCATCAACCACTCAACCAAATAAATTAAACTTATCGAATCAATCAAATAACACCAACCTGCTACCCGAAACAGCTCTCTATATTTAAAATCATCGTGTACGTGAATCTTCCAAACTACTAAATCAACTTCTACTTAACTTGCCAAAAGTATTTTATTAATTAGGTAAACCAAATTAGGCAGGTTTTTAAAATATATAAACCTAACATCCAGATACCGGTGCTTCGCTACGGTATTTAGTTTATCAGATGATGGTAAGCTCACATTGTAGCCTATAGGCTGTGTCAATGCTAATTTGGAGCCACTCGGACTAACAACTTCACTGTTGCCCTCGTGGCTGGTGAGCTGATTATCCTAATTACTTAATTTACTTAAAACTCTAATACTGATTTTTGTTTAGTCTCAGGTGAGTAATTTGGTGAATTTATTAATACTAGCATACAACGCCATGTTCATTTTGTTCCTTTTTTTGTTTCTGTCATGTATCAGAGATGGCGTTGTATACGGATTTTAATTTTTTGTGATTTTCTTACTTTTCCAATGCGCGAGGAAACTTCTCGAGGCCGAGACGAACGAAAAAAAATTCATCGAAATCAGTTAATCCGTTCTCGAGATATCATCAAAAAAACCGCTCCATACAAAATGTATGAGAAAATGAATTTTCTTCATAATTTTTTTCGTGAATTTTTCCCATGTTTTAATAGTTATTCTGCTATCCGGGGCGGAGACAAATCCAACAAATCAAAGATCATAAAAATCGGTCCAGCCGTTCTTGAGTTATAAATGGTGTAACTAACCCGACTTTGTTTTATATATATAGATATAGATTAAAAATCTGCTTAATTTGGTTCCCCTAATTAATAAATACTTTTGGTAAGTCAAGTAGAAGTTGATTTAGTAGTTTGGAAGATGTCACGTACACGATGATTTTAAATATAGAGAGCTGTTTTGGTAGCAGTTTGGTGTTATTTGATTGATTCGATAGGTTTATTTTGTTTGGCCGAGTGGATGATGGGTTTTGGTCGAATCGATAGGATATAGTTTAGTTTTAGGGGTGAGTAGTTATTGGTTGTTTTGATAAATTCAGTTAGGTTAATTAAGTGTTTGGTGAATTTTTGGTTGATTCGATTGAGCAATTAGATTTGGATCAGTGGTTTTTTATCTATAATATAAAATCTAAATTAATAAATTTGAATATCTGAGATTCTATAGACACCGTAGCGAAGCACGGGTAAATCGGCTAGACCACTTAAAAATATCACTGACTGACTGACATACTGACGTACTGACAGAAATCTGAAACCTTCGACTATGATAGGTTCAATCTATCTTGGTGAGTGGGTGAGAATTGGCAAATAATATCAAATCTGAAATTATCGACTATGATAGGTTCAATCTATTTGGGTGAGTGGGTGAGGAATTGGCAAATAATATAAAATCTGAAATTATCGAATATGATAGGTTCAATCTATTTGGGTGAGTGGGTGAGAATTGGCAAATAATATCAAATCTGAAATTATCGACTATGATAGGTTAAATCTATCTTGGTGAGTGGGTGAGAATTGGCAAATAATATCAAATCTGAAATTATCGAATATGATAGGTTAAATCTATTTGGGTGAGTGGGTGAGAATTGGCAAATAATATCAAATCTGAAATTATCGACTATGATAGGTTCAATCTATTTGGGTGAGTGGGTGAGAATTGGCAAATAATATCAAATCTGAAATTATCGACTATGATAGGTTCAATCTATTTGGGTGAGTGGGTGAGAATTGGCAAATAATATCAAATCTGAAATTATCGACTATGATAGGTTAAATCTATTTGGGTGAGTGGGTGAGGAATTGGCAAATAATATCAAATCTGAAATTATCGACTATGATAGGTTAAATCTATCTTGGTGAGTGGGTGAGAATTGGCAAATAATATCAAATCTGAAATTATCGACTATGATAGGTTAAATTTATTTGGGTGAGTGGGTGAGAATTGGCAAATAATATCAAATCTGAAATTATCGACTATGATAGGTTCAATCTATTTGGGTGAGTGGGTGAGAATTGGCAAATAATATCAAATCTGAAATTATCGACTATGATAGGTTTAATCTATCTGGTGAGTGGGTGAGAATTGTAAATATTATCGAATAATTCACCAAATTGCTCACCCGAAACTAAACAAAAATCAGATTAGAGTTTTAAGTAGGTTAAGTTAGGATATCAACTCATCAGCCATGAGGGCAACAGCAGAGCTATTAGTCCGAGTGGCTCGAGAGTAACGCTGGCACAGCCTATAGGCTATGTCAGTGTGAGCTTATAAATAAACCCGAGCAACGCCGGGTAAATTTTGCTTGTACAAAATAAAAATATTAAAAAATCCACATTATACTATTGTCAAGATTTCAATATGACTGGGCGATAAGCTAGTGTTCCGGTATCTAGTACTAAAAAAAGCTAGTGTTCCATCTAGTACTAAAAAAAAGCTAGTGTTCCGGTAAATCACAATTAGATGTGAAGTGAGCTCCGAGGGCGAATAATAGGTTAGAGCAATGCGAGGAGAATCAATTGAGTCAATTAGGGTTTGGTAATCAAGGAAATTCCGTTGAAGCCTTGATTGAAAAAATTCTACATTGATAGCAAATCAAGATTGACTAAGCAAAATGTGTCAAATCTGTTGAGGAATACCAAGGGTTAAGAGTTGAGTGGGAGAAAGAAGTAGGAGGTTTTTTAGAAGAAGAAAAGAGAGGAAGAAGAAGTGAGTAGGAGTAAGTAGAGAGTGTAAGCAGAGAGGGTCTGCTGGTTAGAATATATTAAAATAAAAAGTAGCAAAGCTGGAGCAATTGCCTCATATTTATATATATAAGTTTATTACATTTAATTGAGGGGCCAACGATCTCCATATTGTTTGGCCATTGCTCAGTGGGCTAAACCCTGTTCAACTCGTTCAGCAAAAATAAGCTATATCTGCCAAAAAGTTAACAGTGGTGCTCAATACAAGGGGCCCGTTGATCAACTAATAACCACTTCATCAATTGCAACTATGGTGCAACCAGCTTGCTTTGATGGGGTACTACCCCCAGTGATTGAATTATATCACTATGGGGAACTAAAGCTTGCTTTGGATACCTTACTTAAGGCACAAAAAGTACTTTTTCATGAGAATAAGAATATTACTGAGCAGCTCAACCATGCATTCCGCCAACTGCTCCTGGTAGATGACCATGCCAACCAGCTTGCCAACCTTTTGAGCATCACGACAAAGTGGCTAGACTGTGCAGAGTATAAATTAGATAATGTTGTTAAGGAAAAGGAAATCTTCAGTGACAGGCTTCCCCCATTTAACTACGATAGTAATATACATAGGTTTTTCAAGTGGTTTGAGTTTGCCATGGAGAGGGCTTCTGATTGACAGAAAGCTAAACTGTTATTATCTGTGTTGGATGTTTCAAGTGCTGATCAAGTTACATATTTT